>QEPC01013865.1:16491684-16552426 GCA_003113815.1 Sphenodon punctatus
GAGCACCACCGCCACTGGACCCGGGGCCAGAGCCCCGGCACCATGAGGTAGGGCGATCCCTGGGGTGGGAGGGATTTAAAAAAATGATGAGGCTGGATGGGGGGGGGGAGGTGCTCCCTGGTGCCTCTTCTACCCACGCAGCCTGGAGGGGGGAGGGAAAACTGCCCACCCACCTGATGGGTTCAGCCCCCAAAACCAAACAGGCCGAACCCAAACGGTTTCGGGTTCGGCCGAACTCAGAATGGGCCAAACCCCCCAGTGTTTGAACATCCCTACAGTGAAGAGAGGAGAGGAGGGACTGCATGTGGTCGAAGCGACGGGTGAGGTGGATGACCCTGGCAGCAGAGTTTTGGACAGAGATAAGGGGAGAAAGGTGAGAGCGGCAGAAATCAGTGAGAAGAAGGTTACAGTAATTGAAGCGAAAGATGACCAGGGTGTGAACAACGGTTTTGGCAGAGGAGACTGGCCATGGCGTTCAAATGGATGCCCCCTCCCTCCCACCCATCCACGAGGGTGAAGGGGTAAAAAGGGCCCTTGATATGCATACTGCTCTACTTCTGTCATATGGTCATCTGAGAGATGATACAAAAGCAGCCCATGCGTAGGCTTTGATGGGGGAAAGATTCAACAGATAAAAGTACCATTAAACATTTGTGAACAGATTTGCTCCTTGGTGTTGTTGCTGTTACATGAGGGTTGGGGTGGGCTAAAGTTGTTTGTTTTACGGAGCAGGGGACTGACAAAGAGAAGAGTTGGGAGTAGGGAGGCAGGAATCATTACTTTGGAGCCCTGCACCAATAGCAAAGCCAGAGTTCGACTAGTAGAGCAACCACAAGCTGGGGGAGTGGGGAATAGTCACATGACTGTTGGGAGGAGACTACCAGCTGGTTCAACACACAGCTGCAGTAACATTTTATATCTGGCTACATGATCATGACGAGGGCAGCAAATTCAAATCCCTCCCCACTCACTCCACCAGCGTGGCTGCTCCGCAGCTGGGCTACTCAGCGCCCACGGAACCCTGCCCCCAAAACCTTGCTCTTTTAAAAAATATCCCCAGTTGCAATGCGTTCATCGATACACCTGATAAAGCCTGGTGTCAAGTGAGGCTTTTTGCAAACCTGATGTAAGTGCTCATGAACCTAGCATCACCCCCGCTCCCAAAAATCACACCTTTTATTCAGTCTTTGTTCAGGCAAACTCATCTTGATAGAACAAACTTCAAGTGAGAATTCCCATGGCATGCCACAGAAGCAGGGACACTCTCTAATTCACTAAGTACTCACTTGTTACAGCACACACAAAGCCTTCGCATCGGACCGTGTTCCTGCAAGGGCTGTTTGTGACACAGTCTTCTGTTTCTTTGTCAGAGTAATCACATGGGTCACCACTGAATTGAGAAGGCCGTTCCACACGAGCAAATCTGTACTGTAGCGAAAGAGAAACTGTTTACTCAAGTGTGTAGGATCCATTAATTGTATGACACCTAAATTACAATACAGGCCTTCCATGTTGGGAGAGATTGGAGCGAGGAGCGGGGCCAAGAATTTAATAAATAGGGCAGAGATTTGATTTCCTTCTCTCACTCCCGGTTAAGAAGGCGATTACATAGTGGCAGTGTTCATTTACTAAGCAAGGCTCATAGGACTAGGCAGGCAATGATGGTACAGAACTCTGCATTTTATTTTTGGAGACTTTTTTTAGAGTGGGCTTGGGAAAGTAGGTGGAAAGCATTTCCCCAACCTGGTGATCCTTGTTCTTTTCCACTCAGACTCTCAGAAGTAAGAGCCAGTTCACACAATACTATATTAGAGTTGGGAGTTGCCCAAACTAGGGGTGGTTTGAAAGAACTCTTATGTTTTTATGGACATTTCCCTGAAAATGAAAGCGTTTCCCCTTGTTTCAACTGGGACTCCAATTGGAAACATTTCCGATCAGAATTCTGGCCTGTAACAGGGCGCTGCCCCCTGAGGAGTAAGTGTCTGCAGGATCAGCTCCTTAAAAACCCAGGTCCATGTGGGAACCTTGCTTTTAGGTGCTTTTTATTTCACAGTGCACTTCGTCCCATAGTCCAGTATCTCGGAGCTGTAGGGCTTCTCCCTCTTAGCCCCTCTTGAAGCCACCAGTCACAGTCTGCAATCCTCTTCACAATGGGTACAATTCACTACATAGGGGCAGAGACCTCACTGACTCCTGCCTCTCTAGTCGTTTTTAGATGGACGCTGTGGGGGTGGGTCCATGTGCGTTCGTTGGAGCGCACATGCACTTCCGGTGGGTGGCGGTCCTGGCAGAGGGTTTAGACAGCAGCGGATGGGTGTGTGCTCAATGTGCGTCCCCATCCACCTACCAACCACCCATGCCCCTGCATGGGTTTTCCCGGTTGCTCCCTGTGGGGAGATGGGTGGAGGTGCTTGGGTTGCGGGAGCACACACCCACCCACCCTCACTTTGAAATGGGCGATACCACATGTGTCCACCAGGTGGAATTGCATGGTACCGTCTCGTCTAAAAATGACCTCTGTTTGTCTCTCTCTCCGCAGAGGAAGAGCCCTCCCTGACTCCTGCCTCTCTGGTTGTCTTCCTTAACTGAGCTTTCCAGCTGCATACTCCAGTTCCAGGGCTGGCCTAGCCATGCCCAAGCTCAACTGGTTCCAATCAGGCACTTGGTTGCCTGGCTCTGCAGGCTAGCCCAGCTGGGGCGTATTTGGATGCTATCCTGCCCTGCCTCAGCACTTACACCTCCCAGGTTGGCACTACCCTTCTTAAAGGGCCAGGCTCAGGCACCCAGCCTGACCCTACAACACAGCCTAAATTAATTAATTATTTATTAATAAATAATAATAATAATAAAAACTGCCATTGCATGTGTGCAAGATGACCAGTGCCCATATCCCAAATGCCAGCGATGTTGATGCTGCCATTTTGGTTATTGACGATGGCCATTATGCATGTGCAAATCAGTCGATTTTAAAAATTATTTTCATTCATTCCAATTGGAATTTTGGATTGAATTTTGCTCAAGGCCTGGTGCTCCTGAAAAGTCATGGGTGAGGACAGCGGGAGTTTTCCAGGAAGGCCCACTCTGGACCTTCTCACTATGTAAGAATCTGACACCACTTTGTGGATTCCCCCCCACCCCCTCCCGAACACATGGAAATCAGCAACGGTGAGGCTGCATTGCTGCAGGACAAACATGGAGTGTTCGATGTAATGCTAGTCCCGGTTGTGGCTGTCATGCAGCTTGTGGTTATGACTGGACCTGTTCTTCTATGTGTCAGCTGTGGGCTTGCTCTTCATTTTGGGCCCATGTGTCTTGTGGGCAAAAAAATCAAGAATCAGATGACCACATGTAGCCCAAAACGAAGAGCAAGTCCACAGCGGACACATAGAGGAACAGGTCCAGTCATAACAACAAGCTGCATGACAGCCACAACCGGCCTGAAAACATGGTTCTGTGTCGTGTCTGTGGAGAAAGTGAAGCTCAGAAGGTGTGGGTAAGGTTGGCATCTCTTGTGCATTGGACCCTGACATCCCCACTGGCCAAAATGGGAATGTCAGGGGTCAAAACCATGAGAGGGGTCAACCATAGCTGTAGACTAGGCGAGGCTGGAAAGCTTACACACCCATTACTAATAAAGGGCTTGGCCCTCCACTATCCGAAAGACCGCCTCTTCCCTCATGTCCCGGTGCAGCCTCTGAGGTAACATCTACCTGCCAACAAATAAAAGGCCGCCCAGAGGGGCATTCTCAGTGGCTGCCCAATAAATGTGGAACCCCCTTCTCTTGGAGATTCGTCTAGGCCTGAGCCTACTCATTTTTCCAGAAGTGATGTAAGTTTTTTTTTGTTTGGCCAGGCACTTGGCAGACAGGGATAGGATTGGGTCGGATTGGGGCAAGGGAGGCTGGGGTGAGATTGGGGTGGGGTTTTTTTGAGGTGATTTTTACATGCTTTTAGAGGGTGGGATAGGAATTTAATTAATTACATAAATAAATAAATAAATAATATCCTGCTGCAGGCCTATGCACTACACAGGCTTCCTTTAAAATATAGGAAAATTTTAACTGGTACTTAAGGAGTATCAGGTCTTGGGATGGTCTCTGTATGTGCCTCTACAAGGTCATGTTGTGGGAGTAAAATGTCTGCATTTTGTGCTCTTGTGTAGCTATGACTGGCTCACCAACACTCACCCTTTTCTTTTGGCAGGGATCACAACCGCTCCAGGAGGACCAAGCAGAAAGTACACAGTCAATAGGTTGTGGTGGGTTGTTAACTGACCGGGCTGATCTCCCCTTGGCGAAGCTCTCGTTGACTCCATTAAGTGGAAGGGAAAACCCCCTTTCACCGCTACATGTTAACAATGAAACAGAACATCAGCGTGCACGGTCACAAAGGCAGAAGGATGGAAGAAAGCTGTGGGTAGGTAGGCAGGCAGGCAGGGTAACCTAGTGAATAAGCTGTTAGACCTGGATTTTGGAGAGTAGGGTTCGAATCCCATCTTAGCCCTGAACTCCCTGGGTGGCCTTAGGCAAGTCACTAGGGATGTGCGAACGCAGTTCAGAAGTTCGGACCAAACTCAAATAGTTCGGTCGACCGAACCGAATTTTCGAACCGAACTCGAATTCGACCGAACTGTTCGGTCAAATCTGAAGCAGTTCGGAAGGCCAAAAAACCCCAGTATTGAATGTACGAACTTGGTTCAGAAGTTCGGAATTCGACTGAACTCGAATAGTTCAGTCGACCGACCCGAACTTTCGAACCGAACTTGATTTTTTAACCGAATTTCTGAACTCGGTTCTGTTCGCACATCCCTACAAGTCACAATTTCTCAGCCTCAGTTCCCACAGATGTAAAATGGGAATAATAATGGCCACCTGGCAGAATTGTTGTGAGGATGAACTAGAGAAGGAGTGTAAAGAGCCAGTGTGGTGTATTGGATAAAGTGCTGGACTTGGAAGCCAGGGTTCAAATCCCATCCTAGTCATGAACTCACTGGGTGGCCTTGGGCAAGTCACAACCTCTCAGCATCAGTTCTCCATCTATAAAATGGGTATATGTCTGTGTCTTTCTTTCCCTGTGTTCCCCTCCCCCATGTCCATATTAGACTGTAAGCCCACTGGTCAGGAACCTGTGACTGTAAAGCACTGCGTATGCCTAGTAGCGCTATAGAAATGATAAGTAGTAAAGCACTTTGAACACTGAAAGTACTATAAAATGAATAATCATAACAATATTTCCTAAGAAACCTGCCACACAGCTGTCTGGGAGCTCTGCTACCACCTTGCCTGTTCACAACCCCCTTGCTCCTCAAAATGTATCTCCCTCTTACTGCCCCCCATGCCTGGAAATACCACCCTGAATACCTTTGTTCTGCTCCCTCCCAACCCTCAACGCCTGCCTGAAACCCTACCTCTTCTGTTAGACTTTCCCTAGCTCCTCATCACATTAGTCTCCTCCCTGACTTTTGTGGGTCTCCTTCTCCATAATATTTATTCAGGTGGCTGCGGTAGCAGCCTGAATAGTTAAATGCACAGCCACTCTCCATTATAAACAGGGGACTGCTGAAACCCCGATTTTGAGGAAACCACTTCACCTACATTTCTGAAATTTTAACCATGGCTGTAAGTTGTGAGGACCATCATATTCACAACGTTTGAAAAAGATCCATTAGGAAAATAAAATGTTATAACTGCTTAAATGTTAATTGGTTGTGGTCAAAATGCACGCCATCCTCACATATTTGAATCATCAATATCTCCTCCCCCTGGATGAGTTGAGCCCCCAAACTTCACAGGCTTTGAGAATGAGATCAACAACAAGTGCTTCTGTAATACAATACTCATTGGTGCATCAAAAACCGAGTTATTAATAATGAAAAAATCAGTTCTGCTGGTTCGCACATGCGCAGCTCATGACCTGCGCCCCAGCATACGGAAAGTTACATGAGTCCGCTTGCAAATCACGTATGCATTAGAAGCCCGCTCTGATACAGCATTCTCACGATTTTGATTGAATCATCAATCTCTCCTCCCCCTGGATGAGTTGAGCCCCCAAACTGTCCTTTACATGTATACAAATTGTATACATTTCATACAATACACTATTAGCAATGTCACTGTAGACAACATTATACAATTTCTTCTACACAATACTGTTCTGTAGAAACAGAGTTAAGACACTGTAAAAAAAATGTTCATTGTCAAATATGATAAAATAATGTTTAATAATGTAAAAATGTGAAAGTTTAGTTATTGATAAAAATGAATACAAGTATGTATGGTAAGGCATTAAGTACATACATTACATTTATGTTGATGAGGATAAAATATTAAATATTTATCAAATTCAGAAATAATTTTCATGTTTTTTGATGTTTATGTCTTGTTGCAATGTATGGATTTTAATGGTTTTTTAAATTGTAATTGTAATGAATGTGTATGTTTTTTGGAGTTTAAGCTAGCGTGAAAATGATTTTGTGATTTTTTGAAGAGGAAACTTTTTAGTTTGTGCATTTAATGTTTTTTTAAAACTGTGAAGTTTTTTGTTTTGGTAAATCTAAGCTAAGCACGTGCACCTGCAACATCACAACTTTGTGGCTATATTCCTCTCTCCCCCTCTGATTCCCTCCCCAGGTCTCTCCTAGATTGTAAGCCCACTGGGGCAGGGACCTGTCTAGAATTGATTATGGTAAACCACCAGGTACACTGAGCCTTGAAGTCCTAAATGGTTCGAGTACCACCTATCTGAAAAACCCATCTCTCCTTTCATACTCCACTGTGACTCCTGCCATCAGCCAGAAGCACCCTCGCCACAGGGCCAACCTGCCAATCTTGTCTGTACAACACGGGCACGGAGAGAGGTGTTCTCGGTGGCTGCCCCAGTATTATGGAGCTCCCTTTCTCCGGAGGCCCATCACAGCGGGAGCCTGAGCATATTCCAGACATGGTGTAAAATTTTCTTTTTTGTTGAAGTGTTTGGTAGGCAAGGATAGGGGTTGGGGTGGGTTTTGGGGAGCTGAGGGTAGGGATTTTTAGGGAATTTTAATGTAGTGCATTGTATTTTTTATCATTTTTTCTGTGTGTTCATGTTTGTAAGCCACCCTCAGGGAAGGGCGGTAATAAATAAAATAAAATAATAATAATAATAATAAAGGCTGCTTTTAAACAAGGCGTTTAAAAACACCTCCTGAGCCCCACGTTCAAAGGAAAGCCTCGCGGGGAGCGTTTACACACTCCCCGTGCTGCCGGAAGTGAAGTGCTCCCCGTTGTCGGCAGCAGCTGGAGATGCGGGGCTTTGAAGAGGCGCGTTCTGAAAGCCTCACTTTTCAGGCTTTCAGACGTGCCTCTTCAAAGCCCCGCATCTCCAGCTGCCGCCGCTGCCGCCAATTGGGAGCACATCACTTCCGGCAGCACAGGGAGCGTGTAAACACTCCTTGCGCCGGCTTTCCTCTGAACGCGGGGCTCAGGAGACGCTTCTAAGCACCTCGTTTAAAAGCGGCCTCAGTCTCCTCCATTAAGTCTTCCAAGCAAAATATAAGGCCCACTGTTTCTCCCATGATGATTTTACACGTGTCCCGCTCCACTGGATTTACTTGGAAATGAGAGCACAATCAGACCCGTGGTATTTCAGTTTGAGAGAGTCAAAGGCTGAGGTATTATCTCCATGTAAAACATCACCACTCAAATGTACAGCTCCTTTTTTCACAGACAAAGTCATTAATAACACTTACAAATGGCAAAAAAAATCATATATCTGCGCAGTGACATTAAATACTGGGAAACATCCCAACGAGTCAGCAGAAATGAGTTTCCTGGCAAAGAAGGGCTGAAAGGAAACTGGGGGAGGGGGGCATTTTAAGGTGGTTGGAAGAGGGGGATTCCTATTTCAGACGGACCTTCCAGAAGGGACCTATTCAGAAATTCCATTTCTGATGGACCTTCTTTATTCATTGTACTTACCTTGGAAGAGCAAATCAAAAAGACTTCTCTTTAAAATGAATGTTGAAAGGACAGCTGTCTTAAGGACATCTGTAAATGTATTCTCCCCACTTGCCCTAGGCTTTAATTACAAAAAAAGATGAAATAAGAGTTAAAAAAAATTTCCAGGCTTAATAAAAGTTTCCATCCCCAAGATTATGATAAAGACAAATATTACAGAATATTTATAGCTTAGGGCAAGGTGGTTTATTAAAAAGAATCAGAGAAATATGGCACACTCCCTGCATGAAAAAGAGACCGAAAATATGCATTCTCTAGGTGACATGGGGGTAAACAGGGCTAAATTGAAACAGCTCTTACACCTTTTTGGAATGTTTCTGCATTTTCAGAATATTGTTGGAATTCTGCCATGGATTAAAGCCAGGGAATGATCCCATTTCTTACTGCACGCATGAGTAAAATGGTGACAGGCAGCTGTACCGTGCATCTGAAAAACGGCAGCATAGCGTGGGGTGCTCTACACTGACCTGTCAATTTTGTGCATTTGCAGTACGACCCCCACCATTTTGCTCATGCACAGTCGGAGACGTAATCAATCCAGCCCTTCCAACAAAATGTGGATTGGATCGTATTCTTGTCTGCGTTTCGCCAGATCAGTTGGAACGGCCAGATCTGTCAAAAACGGAATCCGAGATGGAATTTTGTTTCAGCCCTAGAGGGAAATCCTCAGCAATTTTTCCAATTTCCATTTCCCCATTCCTCCTTTGTGCATGGCAGCAATAGGTCTGACCCCCAGCTTAGTCTGAAGAGTGGATTCACATCAACATCAGTAGCTTCAGGTACATGAACATTTCACAATGAAGTAAATGGAAAGTGCCCTTTTAACAGGAAAGATTCTTGTAAAGAATTTTTTACTGTAAAACTAACTTAGATTGGGCTTGAAGGCAAAGCCCGTATATGGAACAGGGTAAGTGACTCTCCCATCCCTAGCCTACTTCAGTGCTGCATGTGCCCTGGAGGGAGGAGTTGTGAGAAAGTTCAGGAGGAGCGGGAGGGAAGAGGGTTTGAGCAAGGGAGTGCTGTGCTGGTTGCTGATGCTCCATGGCAGTTTCATGCTAGACCCAGCCATTACTGCTGCTCTCTGGTGTTTAATTGTATCTGAAAGGAGCAGCACCAGTGACAGCAATAGTGGCGCATGCCTCACAACATTACCAGTGGCCAAAGAAAGACAAACTCCTCCACAAAACCCATGGCCAATAAGTTCCACTTCTCCACAAGTAAACGGATGGTGGAATGGGTTGAGCGGGTGGTGGCTCAGCAGTTCCAGGAGCATCTAGATGGCCTCAGCTTCTTAGATTCCTCCCAGTCTGGCTTTTGTCCAGGATATGGTACCGAGACTGCGCTTGTGGCCTTGGTCGATGATCTGCGCCGGGATAGGTTTTTGTGCTTTCCTGGTGTTTGATGGCTGTGGGGGACTGGATGAGGCACAGCCAACTGAAGCTGAATCCTGACAAGACTGAGGTAATGTTGGTGGGAAGAGCGGCGGGTGTGACTTCCTATGTCATTGACGGGGTTTGTCCCCCATTGGTCTCCCAGGTGTGGAGTCTAGGGGTGCTCCTGGATTCCCGGCTCTGCTTGGATATCCAGGTGGAGACGGTGGCAAAGGGGGCTTTCTGACAGTTACATCTGGTTTGGTGGCTTCGGCCTTATGTCTCCAACTCCAACCTGGCCACCATCATTCATGCTTTTGTTACCTTGAGACTGGACTACTGCAATGCGCACTACATGGGGCTACCTCTGGTGACAGTCCGGAGGCTGCAGCTGGTGCAGAATGCGGCGGCCCGGCTCCTTACAGTGTCACGTCGCTGGGAGCACATTACACCAGTGCTTCGTTCTCTGCACTGGCTGCCTATTTTCTTCCGGGCCTGATTCAAGGTGTTGATTCTTACACACAGCCTTACACAAAACCCTACACAGCCTCGTCCCAACCTATCCACGGGACCGCCTCACTCCCCGGGACCTCCATCAGCCCCTGCAGTCTGCTGGGGGCACCCTCTTGGAGGTCCCCTGAGTAAATCAGGGGGGCCACTATGGAGAGGGCGTCCTCAGTGGCCACACCTCGGCTGTGGAATTCCCTCTTAGAGGAGGCTCACCTGGCCCCGGTCCTGCTGACTCTTCATCGGGTTTGTAAAACCTGGCTGTTCCGCCAGGCATTTGATGGAGGGGATGGATGAGGGAGGGATGGGTTGGGGGGGTGTTAAGGGTTAGGGTGGGGGGGTTTGTTTTATGTTTATATTTTTATGGCTTCACCATGTTGTTTTATATTGCTATTTTATATGTTTTATATTCTTGTTTAAAATTGTAAGCTGCCCCGAGCTGCTCTGCAGAAGGGGCGGGGTATAACATTGTAAAATAAATAAATAAGCTCCACCTCCTCATGTACTTAACACATGCGCACACATACACCTCTATGTTCCAAGTGCATAAAGAGGGACAGGAGCTCTCCTGCTTCTCATTCCTGGAATGAGAAGCAGGACACTTGGAATTTGACACCCAAAGTGGGACTGTCTATTAGGGGTGAAATGAGATTTTGACCCCTTTGATAATCTTACTGAGAATGGACCTCAAGCAGCGATGTGCTCTCTTCCACAGTCCATCACAGACTGCCCTCTTCCTGGGGCTGGCTCTTCTCTTATAGCACTGATGGGGATTACGGTTAATACAGGCTTCTTCAGCCAATATATTTATCAACATTTAGGTTTCCTTCAATCCTTATATGTTCATGAGTACTTGGAGCTTTCTGCAGCTCATACATTTGACAATCACATCAGCATACTTTTACCATTTCCATGCCATGCTTTAGCCATGGCCCCCTCCTCCTCCAGAGACGTCGTTACATTTTTTTCCTGGCTTTTCAGTCCTTCTCTCAGCAGCCCGTTTTCCTAATTAGCTACCAGACTAACAAGCCACCCATCTGGTTCTGCAGCCTGTTCTAATTAGCTACTTGCAGGAGTGTTAAGCTCACACCAGCATCCTACAGTCTGAAGTGGGGTGAGGGCCCTTCCTGCCTTTCCCATCACCCCACCCTGGGACCCTTAGAAGCCTCTACAGGCCAGGGAAGGCAGTCTGTTTTTCTGCTAATGCTTCTCCCAGGGATTAATGTCTTTCCAACTGACTTAATCTATGCCATAATTTTTTTCTAAATCCCAGTTTAAGGTTTCCCAAGTTACTTCTCCCCTTCCTTCGGGAGGCTTCCCATTAACTCCCCAAATTATTACTTCCTCCCTTCTACATTCAAGAAGCCATTGCTTGATTTTGGCTTGCTCGCCAGCTATCAGCCAATCTCTAACCTTCCCTTTTTAGAGAAGGCTATTGAATGAGTGGTGGCCCGGCAGTTACAGGAGCACCTGGACCATGTTGGTTTTCTTGATCCTTCGCAGTCTGGTTTTCACCCAGGTTATGGCACTGGGACTGCGCTTTTGGCATTGGTTGATGACCTACATGGGAAATTAGATCAGGGTCAATCGACCTTGCTGATCTTATTAGATATGTCAGCTGCATTTGATGCCGTTGATCATGAGGTGTTGGTGACTCACCTGTGGGACCGTGCCGGAGTGGGCAGAATGGTTCTTGAATTGTTCCGCTCCTTCCTGGCTGGAAGAACTCAAAAAGTGGTGCTTGGGGACTAATTTTCATCATACCGAGGCCTCTCGTGTTGAGTACCGCAGTGTTCTGTTCTGTCCCCTCTCCTGTTCAACGTGTATATGCAGCCTCTTGGCGAGGTGGTCAGGGGGTTTGGTGTGCGATGTCATCAATATGCTGATGATACCCAGCTTTACCTCTCTTTTACATCAGACCCAGGCCCAGCAGTCTCGGTGCTTACTCAGTGTTTGAGAACTGTGGGAGATTGGATGAGGGCTAATTGACTGAGGCTGAATCCCAACAAAACAGAGATGATGGTGGGTAAGGCGGTGGAGATGACAGCCCCCATTATTGATGGGGTCTGTCCTCAGCTGGTTCCCTGGGTTCGGAAACTGGGGGTACTCCTTGATTCGCAGCTCTGCTTGGATGTTCAGGTGGAGGCTGTGGCAAGGAGTGCCTTTCACCAATTACATCTGGTGCGTTAGCTTCAGCCGTATGTTTCAGGCTTTGACCTGGCCACTGTCATCCATGCTTTCATCACCTCTAGGTTAGACTACTGTAACGCGCTCTAAGTGGGGTTACCCATGGTGATGGTTCAGAGACTGCAGCTGGTGCAGAACGTGCCAGCCCACCTCTTGGTGGGACTGGGCAGTTGGGAACATATTACACCAGTTCTTCGTTCACTGCACTGGCGGCCTGTAGTCTTCTGGGCCTGATTCAAGGTGTTGGTGCTTGCCTATAAAACCCTAAATGATCTGGCCCAACCTATTTGTGGAACTGCCTCACCCCCTGGGTCCTAGATCAAACCCTGCGGTCATCAGGAGGTGCCCTCCTTGAGGTGCCCTGAGTCTTCTAGGGGGCCACAATGGGGAGGGTATTCTCAGTGGCTGCTCTGCGGCTGCGAAGCTCCCTGCCGATAGAGGCCCAATTGGCCCCGGATCTCCCCTCTTTTCAAAGTAGCTGCAAGACCTGGCTATTCTGCCTGGCCTTTGGTGGGGAAGATGGGTAGGGTGGGATGGAAGGGTATGGTTTTAAGGATATGAAGTTTGTTTTAATTCTACATATGTTGATGTTTTTATGTTTTTAAATTTTGTTTGTAAGCTGCCCCGAGCCACTGTGCTGGAGGGGTATTAAATTTATTTAATAAATAATAATAAATAAGATCTATCTTTCTCTGTTTAAACTTTCTCTGTCTAAAGCCCTCCTGGGTACCATACATTTTCCTTATTTTGGCCCCATCTACATCTATTCCCTTAATCACCATCAGCTGCTGGGTACAATTCTCCTTCTTCCTGCTGTGGGGTCAATCTTCTGCCACTGTCTCACACTGCAGCTAGGCCCAGTTTTCTAGCCGTTTTGCCTCCTGGTGCTCTTCCTTCAGGGTACACACCTTCTCCAGGTGCAAACTTCTGCAACACCACCCTGCTTGAGGATCTTTTTGCCTTGGGGAAGTGCTAACATAACAGTCAGCAAGGCATGCCTGCATTCTCCACCATTTGTGACAGGGCCCACTTCTGTGGGATGAGCGTTTGCAGGATCCGGCCCAGAGTCTGGAGTCACATAGGCTTTTACATAAAAGGTAGTTTATTCAAACATATAGTCATTCTCCAAGCCAGGCACCAGACGTCTGGCCAGTCAGCACTACATCTCAGTCAAGTACCTCACTATACAATAGTCCATAGGCTGGCCAGCATCAGTCCATCTCCAGGCTCTAAGGTTTCCTTCCTTCAGGACCTCATCTCTCATCCTTCCCAGCAGCCTCAAGCAGTGATGTGTTCTCTTCCACGGTCCACCACAGACTGTCCTCTTCCTGGGTCTGGCTCTTCTCTTATAGCACAAGTCACACCCCAAACTTAGCCACTTCCTGTGGTGGCCAACTTGTGTTCCTCATGGCATGCACCATTTTGTGGCATAGCCTTGACACATGGACATGGTCCAAATAAATGTGACCTGTTGGCCTACGGAATACCTCTAGGAGCCTTTAAGGAATTCAGCCTTTCTATCTTTTCTTCAGCATCTCTAAGTGCAGTTCACAAGCCACTTTTTACTTACCTTAGGCAGAGATTTTATTGTTATTGGCTGGATTTATTATTATTTATCATTTCTACAGTGATTTCACTGTTTAAAGTGCATTACAAACCTCTAGTTCACCCTCACAACAACCCTGTGAGGCAGGTCATTATTATTCCCATTTTACAGACAGAGAACTGAGGCGGAGAGATAGCAAATTGCCTAAGGTCACTCATTGAGTTCATGACTAAACCAAGATTTGAACTTATGCCTCCTGGGTTCAAGGCCAGCACCTTATCTTCTAGGCAACACTTTCAACAGACCACTGGCTTGTTCACAAAACCTCCTACAGAGAGCTGTGATGTCTGGCACTTTGTAGGGGCAGGGCTTCCTGCAGCTATGAAGCCCAGCATGAGTTTAAGGGTCTTGGGCAAAGACTGCACCCAACATGGCTTAGGCCTGGTGGCTCTCACCAATCCAGGTACGGGGCTGGTCACAGGCCTCTAAGTGGAAGATGGGTTAACAGTGGTGGGAGAAGAAACATTTGAGATTGCCCTCTCTGTACATGGTGCTGAGGAATGCTAACACGTTATTGTTTTTCAAGATCTAACCACATTTAAGATCTAGTTTTTCAAAATCTAGCCAGTGTGATTTAGTGGACAAAGTGCTGGACTTGGACCTGGGAAGCCAGGGTTTAAATCCTGCCCTAGCTATGAACTCACTGGGTGGCCTTGGGCAAGTCACAGCCTCTCAACCTAGAGAGTCAGTGTGGTGGAGATGATGGTGCTGGACATGAACCTGGGAAAGTCACGGTTCAAATTCTGCCCTAGCCAAGAACTTACTGGGTGGCCTTGGGCAAGTCATAACCTCTCAGCCTCGGTTCCCCATCTGTACAATGGGAATGTGTGTCTGTCTGTCCCTGTGTTCCCCATGTCCATTTTAGATTGTAAGCCCACTGGGCAGGGACCTATTTTTGAAAAGCTGTGACTGTAAAACGCTGGGTATGCCTAGTAGCGCTATAGAAATGATAAGTAGTCATAGTCATTTAAGCTTTACCACGTATTTGGTGTCAGTGAACCCGGTGGGTGCTGACCCCTGTCAACTGACATGAGTATTAATCTCTATTTCCTGGTTTAGTCACCTGACCGGGTCAAGGTGGCCCAGTCAGATATAGCCTACCACAGCATGTCCTGTTGCATTCAGATCAATACCCATGCTTAAATCTGCTTGCACGGAGGCCAAGAAAGACCCTCCAATAATTTACTCCAGAGTAGTTCCCCTATGACTTCCAACCTACACCTTTTTTGTCCTTTCCCCAGAGAGGGAACTCCCGTACCTCATGTTCAAATTTGGAAGACCTCAGTACTCTTTGTCCCCCAGTTTGTGTTTGATCAAAGACCCTTATAGGATCTATAACAAGGTGGTTAGAGGCCAGCCCTGTTCCAAAAGAAGCAGCAGCGTTAACCCCACTGGTGTAACTGACAAGAGAGCTGTTGTGGCAACAACATAGTTGCTCTAATTGAGAAAGCCCTTCAGCTGCAGGGCAGCATATGCTCGTGAAAAAGCCGCCTGCGGCTGTGTTAGGAAGGAAGAAACTGGACAAGCCAGGGGAGCGAGACCCGGATGAGCAGCCAGAGGGGTGAGGCATCCTGAATGGCTCGGGACAAAGGATACTGCCCGGGACTTCTCAGTGCGGAGGCAGAGCATTGTGGAAACAGGCTGCCACTTGGACACTACACTAACTGTGAGTTCCCCGGAAGGACTTGACTAGGAGCGGGGACGCCCACTGAGCTTCCCGGAGGGGGGAGTCTCTTTACAAAGATTCCCATAGGGAGCAAACAGACTTGGGGCAGGAGTCAGACCCCTGGATTATGTTAAGGACTGGGACGGTGTTAAGACCCTTAATGGACTGAATGCTGCTAAGGGGCTGAGACCCTGATAGGGGCTGTGTCCCCAGGTTGTGATCTCCTGGGTGAGGGGCAGCTTGTAAGTCCCCTGAGTACTGTAAAGGGCTGAGACCCCGATAGGGGTTGTATCCCCAGGTTGTGGCACCCTGGGTGAGAGGCAGGTTGTAAGTCCCCTGAGTACTGTAAAGGGCTGAGACCCTGATAGGGGTTGTATCCCCAGGTTGTGATATCCTGGGTGAGGGGCAGCTTGTAAGTCCCCTGAGTACTGTAAAGGGCTGAGACCCTGATAGGGGTTGTATCCCCAGGTTGTGGCACCCTGGGTGAGAGGCAGGTTGTAAGACCCAGAAGAGGGTCAGGGTCAAGAAATAAAGAGCTTTTCGGTTATAACCACTGTGGTGTGGAGCATCTGTGTTGTACCCAGTCACCCCAAAATGGATCCCGATCCTTCAACCTGCCAGAGCCAATCCTATTGGCCATATAAGGATTCAGGGAATTACTTTGCACGCTTCATAGCAACATGTTTCTCTACTCCCAAGATCGCCAAACTAAATAAACCTATAAAAGCAAATGCCCCCTGTACAGCAGATTGCACTTTCTAATACTGTATGTTCCAAATCACCTGTATGAAATGAAGTGTGGAATCCAATCAACCTGCTGTGCAATCTGGGTGCGAGGATTTGTTTTAGGAAATAGGGAGGGGCAGATACTAGAGCAATAGAGAAATTTAGGATCCCATTCCCCAGTACCTTAATATGGCTGACCTATTATCCGTGTGAGTCTATATCTTGGCAAGGGCAGATTGCCGTCAATAAGTAAAAGCAATTCCAAAATATCACCTGAAATGAATGGTTTTCTCATTTCCAAAGGAATCTGAAACCTAATTCCCAAGTGCTCTTGTGAGGCAGGCAGAGCAGGTAACGCAGTGCCACAGGCAGGATTGCACTTCATTGCATGTGAATAGGACATGATTGCACGCACTTTGGTGCAGCAGAGTTTTCAGGCTGGATTATTACCCTTTCCAAGTAAACCACTTTGCAATATGATAATCTTAAGGCAGCACCCTTTTTGGTTGCTTTGCTCTAAATACAGAAATAGCTCCAGAAAGCCATTTCTTCTTTGCCACACGAAGTAAAAGAACAGACGGTCAACATTTCGCTTCATTATCTATCCTGTAATTGCACCGTACGGGTATTTATTGAATAAATAACATTCACTTACCTACAGCAATGCAAATTTGGGCAGCCCAGTGCTGCAAGAAACAGGCATAGTTTCCCTGGGGACAAAAGAAACAGTATACTTGATATAGCCATGATTCTAAGGTACCATCGGCAAGCCTGAACCAGTCACAAACCAATTGACTGGGCTATGGTAGTGGTTCAAGTAGCAAAGGGTAAATTAGCAGACCGCTTTTCTGCCTAGCAAACAAAAGATGGCCCACCTCCTGACAAGCTCAAAAAAGATAACAAACATTCAGCAGTAACTGCAGAACTTTTGACTGGGAGCTCTGAAACTTAAAGCTCAGCTCGGAGGGCACTTTACATTTCCCTTGAATTTGTTCAGTGTCAGGGCACATTTGGGAAAAAAATACATTAATATTTCAACAGCAAAGTGAAATATTTAAATCTTGGCACAGAAAAGAGTCAGATGGGGAGTGACAAATGCACTTGGAATCTGGTGGCTAGGAGATGGGAAAACAAGAGATTTTTATTTTTATTTCTACAATCTGTTTCTTGTTTTGAAAGGATCACAGAGAATAAAAGCACAAACAGTTCTGCCTGATTGTTTAGTAAACTGATTCGCTCTCAACACAGTGGGCCAGATCCTGACCACCATGGAATTTGTGAGTGCTCAACAGTCAGGGGAGCAGAGACAGCCGACTAAAACTCAAGTATATTACATAATTGCAAAAGGAATGGACGCATTCAACTAAAAGTCATTGCTTTCCATGGAGGCATGACATGGACGGCTCTACATCTCCAGTTCATATACATTCTGGAGATCAAGCAATTGTAGTGGCCCTGTCAAGCTGTAAAATCTCTTAATCGCCATGTAGTAAGATTCAGGTCACAAAGGACTTGCTTTTCATGTTTTCAAAAGTGTACGGTGGCTGGGAACGGAGTGCTGTGAGCATGATGTTCATTTTGCAAAACAGTTTTCATGTTCTCTTCTATGGGGACAGTTACTCCCCCCCCCCCCGCTCTATTATCATAAAAACACAACCTGCTAGATCTGCTCTGTCTCCCCTTCCCCCAAATGATGTGCTATAACCCCCCCCCCTTACTCCCTAAATACTTTTTACTTTACTTTGATCAAGACTTCTAACCTGCCGCCTCCTGCCCAATGGCAGGGTGTACAGGAAAAGATAAAAACAGAATACAATACAATATACAATAAAAACGATTAAAACTACAAGATGGACTCAAATAACCCAAATAAAAAACCCCTCAAAACAGAGAAAAAATGCCCACCCACTACCCATCTCCCTCACCGAATGCCTGACAAAACAGCTAGGTCTTACATTGTCTGAGGAAAGAGGGAAGATCCAGGAGAGATGAACCTCTACTGGGAGCTTCATAGCCGAGGTGCAGCCACCGAGAATGCCCTCTTAATGTTCACACACACCCCCCCCGGGACGTCCTGGGGACTTCCAGGAAGGCACCCCTAGCAGACAGCAGGGGCTGATCCAGGACCTAAGGAGTGAGGTGGTCCCACAGGCACGCAGGGCCCAGGCTGTATAAGGGCTTTAAAGGTAATAACCAACATCTTGAATGTGATCAGGAAGACTACAGGCAGCCAGTGCAACAACCGGAGCATCGGTGTTATATGCTCAAAGCAGCCCGTCCCCATGAGGAGGTGGGCCGCTGCATTCTGTACCAGCTGCAGTCTCTGGGTCATCACAAAGGGTAGCCCCATGTAGAGTGTGTTGCAGTAGTCCAATCTCGAAGTGATGAATGTGACCAGGTTGGAGTCTGAGATATAGGGCCGAAGGCGGTGAAGACGGTGAACCAGATACAATTTACAAAACGCACTCCTTGCCACAGCCGCCACCTGTGAATCGAGGAGCACACCCAGACTCCGTACCTGAGAGATCAAGGAGGGGCACACCCCATCAAGGATGGGGGCCTCTACTCCCTCACCTCCTTCCCACCAACATCATCTCCGTCTTATCGGGATTTGGCTTCAGATGACTCACCCTCATCCAATCCCCCACCGCAGCCATGCACTGGGTAAACACCGAGACTGCGGGGCCTGAGTCAGATAAAAACGAGAGTCAGAGCTGGGTGTCATCAGTGTACTAATGGCACTCAACTTCAAATCCTCTCATAATCTCACCCAAAGGCTGCATTGTTTACGTTGAACAGGAGAGGGGACAGAATGGATCCCTGCAGAACTCCACATGTGAGATCCCAGGGGGAAATGTAAAATCCACCAGTACTACATGCTGAATTCTACTGGCCAGGAAAGAGTGGAACCACTCAAGAACAGTTCCGCCCACCCCAGTTTGGTCCTGCAAGTGGGTCACCAACGTTTCATGATCAACCGTGTCAAAAGCCGCTGACAGATCTAACAAAACCAGAAGAGTGGGTTGACCTTGGTCCAATTCCCGATGGAGATCGTTGACCAAGGCCACAAGTGCAGTCTCAGTGCCATAGAAAGGCAGACTGCGAGGGGTCAAGGAAGCCAATGTGGTCCAGATGCCCCTGGAGCTGTTGGGCCACCACCTGTTCAATATAAAATACCATACCATTGATTGCCCCAAATCATATGAAACCACATGCCATAAACAGAGTTAACATGAATTGGCTGTTCCTGAATTCCTGGCCCCGACCTTGACTTTCACCCACATCCTGGACAACCCTGCCCTCACAACTACTGCAGAGTAGTATGTGGATCATTTCTATTTATTTATTTAAACATATATCCCACTCTTCCCCCAGTTCTCAGAGCAGGTTACAATATTAAAAGCATGAATCTCCAGGGAACGGAAGTTCCACAATATGGGAACAGCAACCGAGAACACCTCTCTGCCATTCCCTTACCTATGGATCTGCTAGGCAGATAGTATCCACAAGAGGACAGTCCTGGCCGACCACAGGGATAGTGAGGGAGAATGCTTTCAGGTATGTGGGGCCCAGGACCTTTAGGGCTTTAAAGGTCCAAACCAGCACCTTGAATTGTGCCTGGAAAAGTATTGGAAGACGGCGTAGACTCTGAAGTACTGGCGTAATGTGGTCATGGCAATCCACATCCGAGAGGAGCCAAGGGGCCGCATTCTAGAGTCTTCCAAAGAGTCTTCCTAGTGCCATGTACAATGCATTGCAGTAGTTTAGCCCTGCGGTTACGAAGGCATGGGTGACAGTGGGCAGCTCTGAATCAGAAAAAAAGGGCCAAAGTCTTTTATGGTCCCAGGTTCTTAAAATGGGCCTCCGCTTTCTGAAAATCTGGCCTAAACATCTCCCTCTGCTTCAGTTCCCCATATGTCAAAGTGGGGATAACAATGTTTCCATTCTGCTGCCTTGTATTTGTCTTGTTTTTGCAGACTGGAACCTCCCTGTACACTGTGTACAGAGCCTAGCACACTAGGGACATTATTTGGAGCCTCTAGGCCAGAGGTGGGGAACCTTTTCCCTCCAAACGGCCACTTTGAAAATGAGTACAAGCTCTCAGGGCCACCTAGAAGTTAGGGGCGGGGGAGCTTAAGGGCTGTGCTCAGAAAGAGGAAGGTCTTGAGGATGGATCTGTCTCCTATTCGTGTGGGCATGCCCTCCTCTCCAGTCTCTTACCTGGAGCTCAGTTTTTCAGTGCTTAGGGGTAGGAACTTGATCAAGGGGCCAGATCAAGGCAATGGAAAAAGGCCAAATAAAAACTAGCAAAGGGCCACCATTTGATCGCTGGAGCTAAGTTTCCCCATTCCTGCTCTAGGCTTTATTGCAGTACAAATAACAGTAACATTAGTTATTGTAAATCGTTCAGAGAGCATGTGAATGGGAAAAAGCAAACATCATATAGTGAGAACTAAAAGCTGGTGACAATGAACTTGCCAAGTAAATATTCCTTATCTTTGTTTTCACCTGCACACAAAACAGTAACTGTACCATTCCATCATGCAACTGAAAAATGAACATCTTTGGAACAAACCTAAACCCCAACTAAGGTTAATGATTTAACAAGGAACAATCATTGTTTAATGGTTTAACAATTTAAAATCAATTGATTCCATATGGAAAATGGTTAGGAAACCCTGTGGTTCTTGCTGGAAATCGCTCAGGAAAGTCCCTGGCTCTTGGCAGCTGGCTCCTCAGCAATTAGAATGCAGGACTCTGTGATAACCCTCCTCTTCACCTCTCTATGCAGAAGACAAACAATTAGGAAAGATGGTTTGGGACACTCAAAGTTTTGTCTGTTCCAAGCGCTGCTCTTCCACTCTCAACACAGATGTTTCTGTCTCTGGCTTAACCTTTTGACACAATTGATTTAGCAGTTAATCATTAGTACACAGATAAATGCCATTTACAGGAAAGTCCTGCCAGCATAGGGGTCATGGTTTGCAGGGAAGGTCATATACAACGTGGCAATAACAATGCGATGGAGTCAAGATTGCAGATATCGAGAAGGCTGTATTCTTCACAGAAAACCATCAAGCGCAGGTTTAGCAAGTGTGATGGAAGGTCTTAAGAGAGACAATGTAGTTCAAATGATATCTTTTATTGGACCAACTATTGTTGGAGGAAATAAGCAAGCTTTTGGGCTACACAGGGCCCTTCCTCAGGCCCGTAGAAATAATAAACTGAGCAAGTGTAGAGCAGGTCTATATGGACATGGAGTGGGTGGGAGTAGATAGAACAAGGTGGGAGGGGAATATATATATATATATATATAGAGAGAGAGAGAGAGATGTGCCAGACATTTAAAAACAGCTGTAAGATTATTTATTGGTGTGGGAAACAGACTACGAAACAATGGTTAGTGTTACACAGAGAGAGAGAGTAAACATATGTGTAGGGATATAGTGGGAAGAAGCTTAATAGACAGGAATACACACATCAAAGCAACTGAGTTCACAGTGACAGGTTGAGAGTTCTGTCGAACTCATTCCAACCACTTTGTCTCTCTGGCCGTTTTTAGACTAGCACTGTCCGCTCACACCCCAAGTCATGCACCTGTGAAAAAGAGGGTGGGCGGAGTTTAGATGTGCAGCACGCGCCTTATAGCACTCGTGCATTTTTTTTAAAGGTGCCAATGATTTTAATTCTTTAACTGGCACCTTTAAAAAAAATGTGCACGCGCTATAAGGTGCATCCCACACATCTAAACCCCGCCCGCGCTCTTTTTCACAGGCGAGTGATTTTTAGGCACAAGCATGCGGCGCTCATCTAAAAACAGCCAGAAACAAAGTGGTTCAAATGAATTCAACAGAACTCTCAACCTGTCACTGTAAACTCAGTTGCTTTGATGTGCGTATTCCCTTCTCCTATTAAACTGTTAAAAATATCCGTCGATGACTGAGGTCTTTCATTGGTGCCTTTAAAAACACGAGTGAGCTCTATAAGGCATGTTCCCGCATGTCTAAACCCCGCCTGTGCTCTTTTTCACAGGTGCTTGATTTTTGGGGGCTCATCTAAAAATGGCCTCTGTCATTTGGGACCAACATGGAGACCACACTTTATCTTTGGAAGGTCTTAATAAAGTCTTCTCATTTACATGATGAAAGTAATAATTTACATTCTGCTCGCTGCCAGAAAACTCATTTGTACAGATCGACATGATAACCACATTTGTGTTACAGGATCAGTAAGGAGTTGGTTTTGATCAAAACGAAAGATGGTCGCCCACGTTCCACATATAAAAAAATCCCCTCCTTACGTGTGTAAATATCCTACGTGTGGGATTTAGATACGACATTTCGCATGTTAAAGCCGGTCACGCGTTCTTTTCAAGCCACGAATTAAATACTTTGATATCAAAGTACTTAATTCATGACTTTAAAAGAACGCATGACTGGCTTTAATGAGCAAAATGCCCCGTCTAAATCCCGCACGCGGTGTGATTTTATGCCGTGTGTGCCGCGCACGTCTAAAAGCGGTCTACGTGCAGTGGGTGGGGAAATCTTGTTAGCTATGCTACTGGCCTAGGGCCTGCCAACAGACCTCATCTGTATGGGCTTTTCACATCCCTAGTCTGGTACTGTTTCTTTTAAAAGCCTTAAGAGTTCCTTGCATTGCTGGCAAAGGATGTACTGACATGTACTGATGGCACTGTGGGAGCTATGAAATGGGTTTGTAAAGATAGCAACTAATTTCAGGGCTTAAAAAGATTGGTTTTGCTTTGTTTGAAAAATCCCCTGCTGAACACTACAGAAACAGAGATCATTTTGGAGTCTATTATTCTTTTTGAGAGTTTCCAGGCCCTGATAAAACCATTTTCGGCGTGATAGATGGGCCGTAAGGCAAACATTTCCATTGAGATAAAGCTGTTTAGAGCTGTAAAAACTAATAGCTGGACAGTTGTTCAACTAATGGACAAGATATTCCCTGTCTCTTGTAGGATAATTCCAGAATGAGATAGGTAATGCACCGGTAATCAGGGAATCCCATCAGACTATCTCCCCGTATTTCTCATTGTCTTGTTGCTCACACACGGAGATGTAGAATTCAGTTTCTGCACACCTTCTGTTGACAACTAAAGGGAGGGAAAAGCCCTATCATTTTATTTTCTAAGTCAATCCTGTTATTTATCCTAAACACAGGGCTTCAGTGATACAACCACACTCAGCACTTTGCTGGCATACAGAGATGGGAGAGTGGTTGTGCAGCAGATATAGGGCATGGAACTCCCCCCCCCCCCCCCACATCCATCTTGTGTTCTGGGTATAATTTTGGGTATTACTAAACATAACTGGGAACAACCATACTATGGGTGATTTCAAACGTTAGGTTTTCGGCATTCACCACAGTCAACCTCAGTCAAACGCGGGCGGTGGTGAAAGAGCCAGTCACGTCTGTTTGCTCGCATCCAGATGTTCACCACAGTCGAACGCGGGCTGGGGTGAACCTAACCACGCTTTGTGAGGTCGGGACGGGAGGAGGTGCAGAAGTGTGGTGAATGGTCACCACGGCAGGGGTGAATGAAAAGTAACTTCTGAACGGAAACTCCCACCCGTGGTGAACGGAAATGACCACGGGCCGTGGTGATGGCACACTGCATCGTTGCTAGGCAACCAACAACAAGTGGTGCACGGAGGAAGATTTAAAGGGCAGGGAGCAGCAGGGCTACGTGGCAGAGAAGGCGATGGAGAGGAGGGTGGAGGAAACTGAGCGGAGGATGGAGAGAGAGGGCGAGGAGCAGCAGCAGCTGCAGCAACAGCAGCAGGAGGGGGAACCCGGGCCACCGCAGGACACCCAGCAGCAAACGACCACCCCGGAAGAGGGTAAGGGGCATGACTGGGAGTGGGTGGGTCAGAGCCGGGGAGAGGAGGGGCACGGGAAGGGAGAGAGGAGGGAGGGAGGGACCACAGCCGCCAGGTGACTCACCAGCAGTCCCCTCTGCACCCCTAAACAGACCCGCAAGAGCGCACGCGCCCCGGAGGGTGCCGAGGCTGGAGGGAGCCAGAGACAGGCGGCTGCGGAGGAGGATGAGGCAGCGGAGGGACCGGTACCCAGGCGCAGGTATCACGGGGGGGGCAGTGGGGGCTACAGGAGACCCGAGACCTCCTTGCTATCTGGACGACCCCTGAAACGCAGGCAGAGCTGGCAATCAATGCCAGAAATGAGCAGGTTTTCGCCCAGATAGCCAGGGAAATGGGGGAGGCCGGATACAAGAGAACACCCACCCAGTGCCGGACAAAGATTAAAGAACTAAAGATGGGATACAAAGATGTAATGGAAATAACCAGTGCTCCGGCTGGGTGACAAGAGCCTCCCCCTACATGGAAGTGCTGAGTCGGGTGCTCCACCGCAAGGGCTCGATCGTGGCCCTGCGCCTGGTAGGAGGGGGCGCCTGGGAGGGTCGGCCAGCAGAGGAGGAACACCCCCCCCTTACAACCGATGCCGCCCGAGCAAACCCCTACCCAGGGCAGCGACCACAACGAGGAGATGCCTGGGACCTCGGGCATCCACACCTGACACTCCCCCAGTCGACCTCCGGGGAGGCAATGCATGGACCCGCAGACTCAGAGGATGTAGAGGGGGAGGAGGAGGAGACCGTCACCCTGACCCTCACGCCCTGTCGACATGGGGAGCAGGCAGAAACGAGCCCAAGCGACCATCCAGCCTCGGAGGGAACAGACCCCGAGGGAGCAGGTAAGGCCACGGCTGGTCAGGGCATGCGCACAGACACCAAGGGTGGGGGGTGTGTGGCAAGGCAGTGTGAGAGGGTCAGGGTGCTGGCAGGGCCAACAAGCCACAAAGGCATGGAGGCGGGACGGGCAGAGGGAGTTGTTCATGGTGCTGGGAAGCCCATGCCGGTGGGAGGGAGTGCCCTGAGCACTGTGACCAGAGGGAGGGTCTGGGAAAAGCACCCAATACAATGGACCATCCCCCATGTCGCCCCACAGAGCCACGCCGAGCATGGGAGGGCTGTGGCTGGGGGCCACCCGTTCCCCCAGCACAGAGGATGAGGGAACACCGTGCGCGGACATGCAGACGGAGGGAGGACCTAGCACAGGAACTGGTGTCCACCAGCATGCGCCAGACAGAGGAGATGCTCGGGTCTGTTAACAGGTTGGAGGAGGGGACAACTAGGGCGCTGCAGCAGATGGAGGGGAGGGAACATGCTCTTGTGGAAGAGATATGGAAGGACCAGCAGTTGCTAAAAAGAGACATGGACAGACAACTGGTGACACTCCAGGAACATTCAGATAGGCAGGACCGCCGGTCCAAAGAGCTAGGATGGAAGTTGGACCGCCCTCTGGACCAGGGCACGTTCCTCCTCCTGCAGGCCGGGGCACTAAGTGTCTTTATAATCGCTGCGGCCCTGCCAGGCACAGTGCCGGCGCCTGGGCATGCGCCCCTTCCACCCCCACCGGGCACACCGCTAGCCCTGCCAGCGCAGCAACCTCAGCCACCCCAACAGCACCAGGGCCCGAGGATTCGTGGTCCAGTGCCCCCCCAACATGGAGGCCAGCAGCCAGGCCGCTAGGGTCAGGGTCGGGCGCAGGCTGCCCCAGGAGGGGGGAGGGGCAGGTGTAGGCGAGGAGCAGGGGACGTGGGTCTGGGGCAGGTATCCCGGCCCCACTGGCTGACAGCACCTCCTCATCTTCCGCTGACGAGGGGGGGTCGGCAACAACGGCCATCTCGGTAGGCAGGGGGAGGGGCCGGCCTAGGGGCACCAGGGGATGGGTGAGGGGCAGGGCACTATAGGGGATGGGGAGGGAGGAGAGGGGCACTCAGCACCACAGAGCAGGTTTGGTTTGGTAATTGGCACAGGGCACCTGGCTGCTTCGGGTACTGAGGCATATATGGGGAGTGGGTGTTGGAATAAACCATGTCATACACACCTGACGTGTTCTGTGTGCTTTATTACTTGCTGGAACGGGACTACTGCAGCACATGTGTGCAGAGGGCCGTCGCTGATGCCCTGATGGGTAGCCCTGGTCTCCAGGGGCCTCAGTGACGTGCCAGGCGATCAAGGTGATGGGTCAGCGCTACCCTAATGTGCTTGGCATAGCGGTACTCTCGGGGGTTGGGCACATCAGCGTACAGAGATACCGGGCCGGGCAGGTGACGTGAGGGGGGGTTCTCAAGGGTGGCCCCGTCTGTCTCGCAGATGTTGTGCAGGACACAGCAGGTGCCAATGAACAGGGAGGAGATCTCCACTGTATAGTTCAGTCTGCCGGCTAGACATCGCCAATGCTGCTTGAGGGCACCGAATGCCCTCTTGACCACAGTGTGCGCTGTGCTGAGGCGGAAGTTGTATTGCTGCTGGGCCGGTGGCCGCCGGGTATGCCTTCATCAGCCAGTGCTTCAGGGGATACGCTGGATCCCCTATGATGCACGGGGGCATCATCACCCCCTCTATGCGAGTCATGCGCATGTCTGCAAAGTTCCCCCTGTACATGTGGGTGAACAGCGGGGAGATGGTGAGAATGCGCGCGTCGTGACTGCGTCCCGAGTGCCCAGTGAAGATGTCGGTGAAGCGCCCCCGATGGTCCACCAGGCCTTGTAGCTGGAGCGAGTGGTAACCGTGCCGGTTGATGTACTCAGCCTAGTCATCATAGGGGGGCCGCATGATCTCTATATGAGAGCCATCGATCACCCCTAGGCAGTTTGGAAAGTCTAGGTCCATGAAACCTGCCATCATGGTGTCCTGGCCGACCAGCTGTATAACGCGCTCAAGAAGCACCCCTTCCACAGCCTCGCAGACGTCCCGCACCAGACACGCTGCGGTCGTTAGCCCCACCCCAAAGTGCTGGGCAACGGAGCGGCATGAGTCTGGGGTAGCCAGGGCCCACACAGCTATGGCGACCCGTTGAGGCACGGGAATGGGTTCCCGCATGTCTGTCCTGAGGGGCTCGAGCCACTCCCGCAGCAGCTCGGCAAGGTGCAGGAAGGTGCGCCTGTCCATCCTGAAGTGCCTGATCCATGTTGCATCATCCCAACATGTCAGCACCCTCTGCCACCACTGAGCCCGCGCCACAGCCCACATGCGCCTCTGGATGGGCATGGCGAGCTGCAGCACCAGGTACCTGGCAGCCCTATTCCACGCGCCCCTGGCCAACAGGGCCCTACTGCTGGCCGGGAGGGTGTTTGCTCGTAGCAGCTGCCTGCTGTAGGCTATTCCGAGCTGCTGTGCCGTTCCCAGGGCTAAGAGGCGTATGACCCTGGCTGTTGTGAGATGGGTGCGCGCCCCCACCCCGGCCATATACCAATGGTCCGCGTGCATCCCCTCCACACACTCGGTAATGATCCCCATCAGGTCCACGTGCTCCCGGAACCACTCAGCTATCGCTTGTAGCAGGGCTACGTGGCATCCCAGCTGTACTTGGTCCATCCCTGTGGGAGCTCTTTTCCGGTGTGTCCGTCCCATGGTTAACACAACGTGTGCTCGACTCCACCTCAGGCCTCTCTCCCATGCCCCTTAAGTGCGCAAGCCCCCACTCCCATGGGCCTATGAGAGATGGTAGGCTCCATCCTTCATAGATCCCGGCTGGCTGTGCCTCCCTGTGAGTGCGCATGCCGTGTCCTCTATCTCCTACTGCAGGTGTACATGCGTGGGACTGCCCGGCCTTGCATGCCGGCGGCTGTGCACTTCACCTTCTCCTCGCTCCCCTCCACAGGGGCCCCATTGTTTCAGCTGTGCCGTTATCTGTCGGCCTTGGCAGCCCCTGTCCGCCTTTTGGGCCCCCCCACTTACATCCCATGTAGCTCCCACAGCCGCTGTGGCTCATACCCCCCCAGAGCTTCCCATCCCTCGGTCCCGCTCGGGGACCATGGTGCCTCTGGCCGGGTGTGGACCGCCCGCGAGACCATGGTCCTTTGCGACCTGTGGTGTTCACCCATCATTCAGCGCAGCCTCCGCTCGTTGGCCACCCAGCCTGCTGCCTATAGGTGCCTTAGCTTCGGGATGCTGCGCTTTGGCTATGTTGTGACTGCTGTTGACTGCTGGGTGCACTGCGATGAGCTTGGTCTCACCCCATTCTCTGAGGCCCGTGTTCCCGACACGCTGGGTGGCCTTGTGGCGTGGAGTCCCACCGAGATGGCCTCCGCTCTGTGTGTGTGTGCCTTCCCGGGATATGCAACCTGCTTTTGTGAGGGTGGCTCTGTCCTACTTCATCAGTGTGCAGGGTGCCCGACTGCCCGTGGGTATCCATGCTCCCGCAGGGCTGCCTGCTACCGCCTGCTGGAGCTGCCCTGCCTGCCTTGGCCCCCCGTGGATGATTATGGCTTGCCCCACCCCCCGTGGCCCGGAGCTGGCTGCCCTGTCGAAGGTGTGCAGCCGCTCTGATGTTCATCTCGGGATGAGCTGTATGGATCCTTTTGAGGCATTCTCCTTGATCTGCTTCCACATGGCCGGCTGAGTCTTCTGCTTCTTGCACCTGCTCTCGCTCCCGCCCCCTACACCTGATGGGGGACCTTGCAGCAGGGTGTAGGGCACTCTGGGCGCATTGGCCCTCTGGCTCCACCGTCTGCTGCCTCCTTAGGACTACTGGACTCCTTGTGCCCCGCATCTGCCCGCCAGCCTGTCACCATCTACCCAGGGACCTGCTCCCAGCGCCCTGGACCCCTCCGTATGGGCACCTGTGGACCTGTTGCTGCCAGCCCTCGGAGCCCTCCCGGACTGTGGCCTGTGCCCCCCGTTGCTGCTGTCCCCTCCCCCACGCGATCCCCCTATGTATGGCTATGCGCCTGTCCGGTGCCGCTTCTATCCCCAATAAACACCTGTGGTGCTTCCCTGTGCATTGTGCTGCCTCTTGTCTCCTTGGTTTGTTGGGGCCCCCTTCCCTGTGCCCGTTGGGCTCCTAACCCCTCCCCCTCCTGCTGGGCTTGTGGTGCCGGCCCCTCCCCACCTCCCTCGTATGCCTGGTCGGGAGTGTCCCTTTCCTCCTATGCCCCCGTGCTCTGCTCCCCTTTGTTGTGTGGGTGTGCTACTTCGTGGGAGCGTCAGCGCCTCTGCTCTCAAAGTCCGCACGCCTTCCATGCTGCCGCTGTTTGGGAGCGCTGCTTACTCTGCGGCTCCCTCCACCCCCTCCCTTCATGTTTCCCTTCCCTGGGCGGGGCCCTCCTGTGGCTGTGGTGTCGGTTGCTCTCAGGTGGCCATATTTGCATCAGCCATATTTGTGGGTCTCCCACCGTGGGTCTCGCCACTGCGTCACATCTGTTGGGATCCCCTGGACCGTGTTATCTCCGGTTGACTCCGGGCGGCGGTCACGTCCCTGTCACGTCTGTTGGTGCCGCGCATCTCACCACAGCCCAGGGTGACACCATTCACACCGGGGTGGGATTCACTGTGGTGAATATCACCACGTCACGTCTGAAATCATCCTGTTTCCTGTTACATTTTGGTGGCTGGTTGTCTCCATGACACACCAACAGGATATGGGGGAGAGAAGCAGGTTTCCTTGGAGCTGGCATCAGCGGTGGGTCCTCTGGGAAGAGTGGTGATAAGTCCCCTGGAGCAACAGTGACATTTAGAGTCATGGTGGAGGCATCACTGGGTCCCAGGCAGTCAGTGGGAACAGGAGTATCCCTATCACCATTCACTCTGGCTCCTGGGTCCTCACCACCACTGCTGCTGCTTCCATGCTGAGCTCTGGGTAAGCTCTGCCCCAATAGTGTTCTCTCTCGCATACTTTGCCCATAGCCATTGTTATCACACTTAACAGCGACTATGGACAAAAGCCAGCTCCTTGCAGATTTGCAGGAGCTCTTGGGTAGCAAACACATAGTGGGTCGTGAACAGACATAATGTTCAAAAACCTAAACGGTTTGGGCCCAACATGTCTGAAAGACCATCTCTTCCTCTATGTTCATTGCAACCCTTAAGGTCAGTAAAGAACATCCTCCTACTAATTCCATCACGGTGTTGAGTGCGTATAGCCAAGGTCCGGGGTGAGGTCTTCTTGGTGGCTGTACCATAGCTGTGGAACCCCCTTCCCGTAGAAGTTTGCCAAAGGTCAAGTCTGGGCATCTTCCAGAAACCTTCCTATGGAGGGTTTACATTTTGTTTATGTAGCGTAATTAGGGTTGAAACAAGACTCAGTTTGTTGCTTACAAAAATCTCGTGAGGATCGAGAATCGTTAACAAGATCTCAGGACTATCTCAGTAACAGTTCAAGATCTTGATTGATTTCCCCCCCTCAATTTACTGTTTACCATGATGTACAATTTTTATTTATTTATTTATTTATTTATTTATAAAATCATTCACTACCCTGTCCCTCCTGCTCCAAGCAGCCTGGGGCAGCTTACAACATTAAAACACATACAATCAATAAAACAGAGAAAAAAACATGAAAAGAGAAGGCACAAAACCACAACCACCCCCATCCCACCCTACACCCATTTCCATCGCCAAAAGCCAGGCGGAATAGCCAGGTTTTACAAATACGACGGAAGGAGGGGAGATCCAGGGCCACCCGGGACGGAGTTCCACAGCCTAGGTGCGGCCACCAAGAATGCCCTCTCCATAGTGGCCCCCCGGGCCATCTCAAGAAGGCCATCCCCAGTGGACCACAGAGGCCACTCCAGAACATGGAGAGCAAGGCAATTCCACAGGTAAGTCGGGCCAAGGTCATATAGGGCATTATAGGTCAGCACCAACACCTTGAATCAGGCCCAGAAGACTATAGGCAGCCAGTGCAGAGCCCGGAGCACCGGTGTAATGTGCTCACGGTGACCCATCTCCATAAGGAGATGGGCCGCAGCATTCTGCACTAGCTGCAGTCTCTGGACCATTACCATAGGTAGCCCCACATAGAGTGCGTTGCAATAGTCCAGTCTCGAGGTAATGAAAATATGGATGATGGTGGCCAGGTCACTATCTGAAACATATGGCTGATGCCGTCGCACCAGATGTAATTGGCAAAATGCACTCCTCGCCACAGCCCACCTGGAAGTCCAGGCAGAGCTGCGGATTGAGGAGCCCAGACTACAGACCTGGGATACCAGCGGAGGGCGGATCCCATCAATGATGGGAACCACCAGCCACCACATCTACTGCCCTTCCCACCATCATCACCTCCATCTTGACGGGATTCAACTTCAGTCAGCTTGCCCTCATCCAGTCCCCAACAGCCGCCAGACATCAGGTAAGCACCAAGACTGCCGGTAGAGTTGGGTGTCATCAGCATATTGATGACACTGCATCCCATACCCTCTCACAACCTCACCAAGTGGCTACATATACACGTTGAGCAAGAGTGAGGACAGAATAGAACCTTTCAGGACACTATATGTGAGGTCCCATGGAAATGAAAACCAACCCCCAAGCAACACATGTTGAGTTCTCCAGGCCAAGAAGGAGCGGAACCAGTCAAAGACAATCCCACCCACTCCAGCTCAATCCTGCAAGCGAGTCATCAACATCTTATGGTCAACGGTATCAAAACAGTCAACAGATCTAACAAAATCAGTAGGGTCGAACGAACCTCATCTAAATCACAGCGAAGGTCATTAACCAAGGCCACAAGTGCAGTCTCTGTGCCATTATTATTATTATTATTATTAAACATTTATAAAGCGCCAGTAGTAACCTGGCGCTGTACAGAACATACAATATCCCGACGGATCTTGTCAATCTTGGAGGTGAAGAACAACGCAAGATCCTGAGCAGCAAGGGAAGAGGGCGGAGGAGGGCAGGGGGGTTTGAGAAGAGAGTCGAAAGTAGAGAAAAGGCGGCGAGGGTCGCGGGAGAAAGATTCGATCCTAGAGGCATAATAGCGATGCCTAGCTAGGGAGATAGCCGAGGAGAGGGAGGAGAGGGAGAATTTGTAATGGAGGAAGTCAGGGAGGGAGCGGGATTTGCGCCAGAGGCGTTCGGCAGCCCGGGCGCAGGAGCGGAGGTAGCGGATGGCAGGGGTAAGCCAGGGGCGGGGGTCGAGGGGGCGGACGGGGCGAGCAGAGGGGGGGGCAAGAGAGTCAAGGGTCGAGGAGAGAGAAGCGTTGAGAGCAGAGACAGCAGAGTCAGGGGAGGAGGAGGCGAAAACGGGGGGGAGAAGGGGGGAAAGATGTGCGGCAAACTCCGAGGGAGTAAGGGCCTGCATATTGCGGAAGGGGCGCATAGAGGGGGAGGCGGAGGGGGGTCGGTGGGAAAGGCTGAAGGAGCCGAGGAAGTGATCAGAACTAGGGAAGGGGTCAAAGGAGAGGTCAGTTAGAGAACAGTTTCGAGTGAAGACGAGGTCGAGGGAATGGCCGTCAGTATGAGTGGGGGAGTCGGTCCAGAGTCGGAGATTAAAGGAGGAAGCGAGAGAGAGAAAGCGGGAAACAGAGGGGGCGGAGGGCGTGTCAACGTGAATGTTGAAATCACCAAGGATAAGAGTGGGGATATCATCGGAGAGGAAGAAGGTGAGCCAGGATTCAAAGTCCGGGAGGAAAGAGGAGAGGGAACCCGGGGGGCGGTAGATGACAGCAACCCGAAGGTGTAGAGGGGAGTATAAGCGCACAGAGTGGGCCTCAAAGGAAGGGAAGGAGGGGGAGGGAGGAGGGGAGAGGGTTTTGAATTGGCAGTGCTTAGCAAGGAGTAAGCCCACACCACCACCCAGGCCTTCAGGGCGGGGGCGGTGAGAGAACGACAGGCCCCCGGAGCATAGAGCGGCCGGGGTAACAGAGTTGGAGGGCGTGATCCAGGTTTCTGTAAGAGCAAGGAGTTGAAAGGGGCGAGAGAGGAAGAGATCGTGGATGAAGGGAGCTTTAGCCACGGATGAGCGGCAGTTCCAGAGGGAGCAGGAAAAAGGCAATTGGTGTTTGGGAAGGCACGGGATGCGGATGAGGTTGGGGGATGGGGAACGGCCTGGTTTGCGGGGTGTGAGTCGTGCACTGGCCTCGTATTGGCCACAATGGTCTGTGGAACACCTGGGTGTCGCGGGTTTGGGCCTAGGGGGAATGGGTAAGGGGGGATGAGGGTGGGGAAGGGGGATGGGCGTGGGTGAGAATAAGGGGTAGGTTGGCTGGAGAAAGGCCGCTGGTGATGGAAGAGGGAGAAGGAGGGGGTGCGTGAGAAAGGCTCGAAGGAGGGCGGTGATAGAGGGCGAGGAGGTGAGGAAGGTATAGGGAGGCATCATAGGTCCTCACTCCGGCCTCACAACGGCCACAAAACGGCCAGGGCCCTTTTGTTGCCGCCGGGGGCGGGCGTGCACCTTTGGCTTGTGGCTGTGGGGTGGGGCCCTGCTCACCTGGCGGGGCTTCATGGCGTGCCATAGCTTGGACGAAAACTGGGCTGAAAGGGATCCAGATTTGCGGTCTAGATGCCCCTGCAGCTGCTGGGCCACCAGCTGCTCAATAACCTTCCCTAAAAAGGGAAGGTTAGAGACTGGCCGATAACCGGTGAGGGAATCAACATCAAGTGATGGTTTTTTGGGCAGAGGGCACACCACTGCCTCTTTGAGGCAGCCTGGCACTCTGCCCTCCCAAAGGGAGGCACTGATCACCGCTGCCAGCAATGGCTATGCCATCTTCCGGCTGGCCTTAACCAGCCAGGACAGGCATGGGTCAAGTTCACAAAAGGCAGCCCTAACAGCCCCAAGAACATCCCCTGCCCCGGCAGACAACACCAACTGATATTGATCCCATGAAACCAGACAAGGCGGTGCTTCTACAACCTCTGGTTCACCAACTGCAATAAGTGCGGCGTCGAAGTTGTGGTGAATCCGAGCAATTTTCTCTGCAAAATAATCACCAAATATGTCACAGCGGGCATCAGATACCTCCGATACCAGGTGGAGGGGGGACCGACCAACCCCCTCACCACCCGGAAAAGCTTCACTGCACAAGATTTTGCAGAGGCTATACGGGCAGCAAAAGATTCCTTTTTTTGCTGCCCTTACAACTACAGCATAGGCACGTAAACTGGCTTTATGTTGCAATGTCAGCTTCAGAACGCGAATTGCACCACCATTGCTCCAACTGCCGCCTCTCCCACTTCAGTAACCACAGGCCCTCCGTAAACCATGGAGGCTTGCCCTGAGGAGCGGTCGCTGAGGGAACAGATGCCTCAGAGTCATCTGGTCGATGGCCTCCAAGTCAGGTATTCCATAAAGCCACGAGTTCAATGAGTGGGTGGTTGTCAAGATCAAAGGGTAACTCCCCAAGAGCTTTCCAGAACCGCTCAGGTTCCATTAGTGGGGGCAAACCATCCGAAACAGTTCCACCCCCACGAGGGCAGACATGCCAGGTGACATGCTTACAGGAGGTAATGATCCATCCATGAAGGGTTCTACTGACACCTCCCCCATCAACGAATTCCCCACCTCAAGGTCAGTGCAAATAATCAGATCCAGGGTATGCCCTCCATCATGCATTGGGTCATTGCCAAATTGGGACAGGCCCATGGTTGCCATGAACTCACGCTCTGCACCACTGAGACCAGAGTCTTCGGGAATTGCAACACCACATCTGACACCAGCTCTGTCAGGGTGTGTACGGATGCCGCCATACAGGTAGGTGCATGGTAGACTAGCAGCACCCCCAATCTGTCCCCCACCAAATCACACACAAGATGGAGGCCCTCTACCCCCGCTATGGCCTGCACTGGATACCTCCTGACAGACCACGAATCCTTAAAAATAATGGCTACACCGCCCCTAGTCCCTCTGACCGAGGCTGATGCTGCACGGAGTACCCGACCAGAATCAGGTCAGTCAAAATAGGCCCTCGCTCATCATCCAGCCAGGTCTCCGTAATGCAGACGAGGTCGGCGTCACCATGAACTTGGTATATGGTAAAGCGGTACATGGTACACGGTAAATCATGGTATGGTAAATCAAAAATAATTCTCAACTGAGGAAGTGTCAAGAACCAGGGTTTTTCTCGATTATTCCTAAAAATGAGTTGAGAACCATGATTCTCATTGAGAATTGATTAAAAAAATCAAGAATTATTATTATTATTATAAACATTTATATAGCGGCAGCCATGTACCTGGCTCTGTACAGAACATAGAAATAGACACGGTCCCTGCTTGTGGCTTACAATCTAAAAGACAAGGAGGGGGAGACAAGGAGAGGGGACAGTGGGAAAGACAGGGGAGAAGACAAACAAACATTCAAGCGGATGCGAAGTCTCAGTTGCGTGTGCTTGGCTTGGTTACAATCAGGTTGGTTGCAGCAGTCTGCAGAGGAGGGCAGACTAAGTATATGGGGAAAGGCTAGTAGGCATTGGGAAAGGCGGCGAGGAAAGTGGGTCTTGAGGAGGGATTTGAAGGAGCGGAGGGAGGGGGCAAGGCAGATGTGGGTAGGGAGGGAGTTCCAGGCATGGGGGGCAGCGAGGGAGAAGGGTCGAAGGCGGTTAGGTGAGCANGAAGGGTCGAAGGCGGTTAGGTGAGCAGGAGAAACGAGGGAGAGTGAGGGAGGGGACAGAGGAAGAGCGGAGAGTGCGTGCAGGAGTGCATAGGGAGATTCCTCATTAACTGACTGTCCCCGTTGTGCACTAAGGGACAAATGCACTTGGAGGGATTTGCAGTTTTTAATACTTCTATGGAGCGTCTCTCTGGTGGATTCTTCGATGTTTACTAAAGTTTGAGCTTTGACTGAAGTTTTTCCCACACTCAAGGTATGTATAGGGCTTCTCTTCTGTGTGCATCTTTTGATGGCTAATTGTAATCTGCCCTGAGGCCTCAGGAGAGGGTGGGCTATAATTCCAGATAAATCAAATGAACAATTGCTGTGTGTTTGCTATCCAAATGACTGGGTAGCATCATGTATGGGTACAACCTATATCTAGGGTAAGTGTGGACTCACCCATTCTCTACTGTCACTGCTGCACAGAGGAATATCCTGCTCTTGTGTTAAGCACAGACCCATGCACTAGGGCACACAATGACTTTGATCACTTTGGTTGAGATATTTAGCTATTCAAAATAACTTGAATGACTGAAATAACCAAACCAATATATCTGAAACGATGCTCCAAAATGAACAAACAAAGCGGAAAGAACAACTATTTATATGCTACTGATTCAGATGGATCCCAAGGAGACGAATTCATTTAATGTATCTGTTCTTCAGATTATTTGGTTTCATCTCTACTGTGGTTTGCCTCGGTCTGCTGGTGCTGTCACCCACTCTTCGGGTAGAACAAGGGTCTTATAATACTTCTTCTCTTGTTACTCCTTTACACACAGCCTGATCCTACAAACCTTTACTCACACCAAAAAGGTCTATCTAGAATATGCTTAGCTACTGGGATAGTTTGTCGGATCAGTCCTTCAGTCAGCCAAGCCACACAGCCAGAGCAGGAAATAAGTTGTGGAAGGAGAAGAGGAAGCAGCTTCCCAGAAGTAGTTAGTTTGTTTGAGTGTCTAAATTAAGACAATCAAAATGGGCCTGCCCTTCAGAGGGTGACTGCTCAGTGCTTGTTGTACCAGGTTTGGGCATCTCAGCTTTGGTATCCCAAAATGGAAGCATTCAAACTTTATGGGGAACTCTTGTCAATGGTGAGTTGAAAACAAGAGATACTTCTGCCCCTTTCTGAGGTCAGCAAAGCTTTCTACTAGGGACAGGAACATTGGGTAAAATCAAACAAGACAGTAGCTTGCACATTAGCTTTCATCTGGCACATTCCCGCATGCCTGTCTATTAAGCGTCTGCCATGTGGACTCCAGGGACATTGTGGGCCCACTGCGTGGGCCAATCAGGACTAATGGATGCGCATGTGTCCATTTCTTGTCAATTAGGTTCACCCACAGCCTCGTTGGCATCAAGGTCCGCCAGCACATAGAATCTTGCCTAGCCAGCTGAGAGAGGCAGAGTTGGTAGCAATCTTCCTCCTGTTGAGGCTTTTCAGCTGTGAAACACCCTAGAGATCTCTCTTTCTCAGCAGCTACCCTCCCTGACTCTCAACTAAGAGGCAAGCTAGAGATCTCCCTCCCCGCAGTCTCCTTCCATGGAAGCCTCTCAGCTGACAGGCTGCCACGGCGAGGGAGATTGCTAGTGTCATTGGTGGAAACTGCTGCAAGCACATGAAATACGGGCAAGGGTCTGCCTATTTATTAGGCTGGATGCATTCAACATGTGATTAGGAGCTGCACAGACTGAACACGGACTCCAGCCAGCTATTGGGTTTCTTTAGACATAACGTCAATGGGTGTCTGAATGTGTGTTTTGACTTTGATATGAATACCAGTTTGGCCCTGTGTTCACCACGTGGTACTACTTAGACACACAGCCCATCTTGGGACAAATCTATGTTTTGTTCGCCACCCGATCTCAGCACGCAAGCGCTGCTGCCTCGTTCCCTGTGTTGTACCTGCTAACATGCCACGCAATAGCATTAGCACAACGTCGGCCAAATGTTTAGCCAAAACACGCGAATTGTCCTTGTGATGTAATGGTGTTCACATCACGTGTTCAACGGGTGGCCAAATTGGTGTTGGGATTGTTATGGTGCTTACACAAAATGGCCAAACATGCACTTATGGGTTTTGACACTCGATCTTTGTTATGTCTAAAGACACCCATTGTCTTGTTTTATTCCACTCTTAGATTCATGACAACCTAAGGAAAGGTAGCCTTTGTAGACACTGTGCACCACTCAGACGATCAGAGAGAGGGTGTTGAGGACAATATAACCAGCTGTTCAGACTGCAGGACAAATTTAAGCAACTGATTTTTTTTAAACTTTTTTATTTGTAACAGTATTACATGGTGTGTTACAGAAATTAATGGAAAATTTCTAAAAATTTTGTTTTCTGTTGAATGCATTATACATAAAGTTAAAAATAATGTGTTCCGTAAATGTTAACAAATGGTCATCGTCTGAGGTAAAGTTAAAGTAGGTCTAGAAATGTACTGCAACAGTCATTTTATCTTTCTCTTCTTTATTTAAAAAAATATGTGTTGAAATGCAGAAATCAAAAATGAATGAAAATCACAGAGTAAACGTTTTTGCAAAGAAGGTGCCCAGTATATTATTAGATGATAGGTTTCATCAGACAATTGGATGACTACGATCTATCAAAATATTTTCATGACATGGAAAGGATCAAGAAATTACTGGGGATGGTAACACGATGGTGGGTGGGACTCCCTGGCTTTAAAATTTAAAGTGACAAATTTAGTGCTAGTGAAGGATGAGGGATTAAACAATTGCACAAGCTGAACCTCTTATTTATCTACAATACTGGTACAGTGCAGATGTCCCACATTCCTCTGCAATTCTCATCTCAACCATGACAAGGAACAACAATCTAGTGGTGAGATATGGTATCTCGGAATATGTTCTTTAAAGATAAGAAAATGGCCAATGATCATGTGGATGATGATTTATTATGAAACACATTTTAAAATCCTGTTGTTATTCCATTTGCACCTACTTGTTCCATGGGCTTTTCCTCCCCAAAGGCAGGTCATTCTGAGTCCTATGACTGTAGCATCATGAATCCATTGGGTTATGACTCTGCTGTATATATAAGCATGTTGCTGCATAACTGAAAAGCTATTGATTGTGCTGGACTTTGAATGTTTATGAGGAATCAAAATGGTCTCAGTGGATTTAAGACTGCAAGACATAAACTGGAAAGACACATACCCAGGGGGAAAAAGCAGCACCACTTATCCAAAGTGAGATCAAAATTATGAAAATATCCTTGAAAAGAAAAGTCCTGTGGGAGTTTTGTCCCCTTACTTGAATCCAAAAACATACAATCCAACAGGATTCACCTCCTACAGTGATGATACTTTTAAAATCTTTCTTTTGATTTGAAAATATGACTTGTCCCATCATGATTAAAGAAAGGAGATGTACCAGCAAATATTGGGTGAGATTGTAAGATCTCGTTTCTTTATGATTATTAGGACAATCCATATCTAACTTGTCATTCACACACACGTTGCTCTTCCAAATATGATAGACTGGAATCATGGTGTGAAATGTGGTTGGCTTGATCACCAAGTCACCTTTGCCTTTCAGCTCCTTTTGTTTACAGTAAACCTACTGTCTTCTAAACCATGTTTAGCTTATATTGAGATGAGACAAAGGAAAAGATTTACAGCTCCAGGCCTATTCAAATCAATGACAGAAATGGACATATTTGTGTTTGAAATTTCAAAACAAAATCTGCATAATAATCCTAAAAACAAATTAATCATTTGATTTCTTTAAACTTTTCTTTTCTTTAGTGTTAAACCACTAAAATTCAATATACTGTAGCTGCATAGGAACATCAGGAAAACACATTGGACCTGTATAACAATTCTCTGTAGGGCAAAAATATATAGATTCTTTATGAAAATCATGTGCTAAACATAGGAACCCAAACACTTCACTTTTGTTGCATCAATGTTAAAAAAGGAAGTTTCTCTCTCTCTCTTGATTATTCTGTTCTGTGTGTAAACAGTTCAATGATTTCCATGTGGTGATGTCTGAATCAGAAAGCAATGCCTATGAAATGTAGTACCTTTTTTTGTTTTTTAAAAAAATGTTGCGCAGATATGTTTGTGTGGAAAAAGCTAGATCATCAAAACCATGTGTTCCCATCAATTGTACTAGTTGCTGACAAGCTAATTGCTGCCAGGCAGAGGTCTAGTAGCCTCCACCTGTTCTCATAAGCATGTGAAAAAACAGAAGTGATGCAAGAATCACAAACGGGTTTTGCCGCGCCGCCCAAGCACTGCAATTGGCTACCTTCTCTACAGTGTCATGGCATTATTAAAAGAATTCTCATAACATTTATATTTACAAACAAAAAACCAAAAACCAAAACCTAAACAAAACCTGGCAATTTCCATTTGAACTCCTTAAAGCCATTTCCCCCTTAAACATTTAAAGAGTTTAACAGTAAGATTTTTTTTTTCAAGTTATAAAATAAAAATCCCATTTGAATTTTCTGATGTACAAAAGGTGGTAAAGATGAACAATTTGAGCACAGAATCAGTTTGTTATTCCAAAATTCATGCCATCTTTGTCCCATTAATAAAGTCGGTTTCATCCAAATCCATAAACCAGAATTATACCAGAATTATTTGGCAAATGATTTGTTTTTGTTTCTTTTTCTTCAAAAATGGCACACAGAGAAGAAAACACTTGTCTGCATAGCATTAGAGCAGCAAGATATCAAAGAAATAAAAAATATTCCTTTACTGTACTTTGTTTTAAGAGTTTCCTAGGAAAGAATGTATTGTTTGTCTCTTTCATCAGCAGGGTTTGGTGTCTTTTTCTACCCATAAGTATTCAAAGAGAAAAGCAGCATTTCTTCTTCTCAATGCACTATAACTTAAAGGTCCATTTGGCAAAAAATTTTTCCAATCAAGATGGATAATTGGCACAGTTGCATCCTGTGGTTTCAAGTTAGGAATCGTATCATAGGAGGCATTTTGCTGTCAGATTTTGTCACCCATACAAAAAATATGGAGTACGGAATACAAAAAGGAAACACCCAGTATTTCTCCCCCCTCCCCTTTAAATATACCAACATGGGGAGATAAGGGAAAAAAAGATTATGTTGGGATCAGTTTGGTATAAATGATGATGAAAAAAATGCCACCATGATGATGCCATTGCTACATAGAGATTCTGCATTGTGTTTAAAAGTAAAACAATGGCTAATATATTTAATCAACTTCAAATGCCCATTTTGTTTTTCATATGCGGCGTTCGGAAGATGTCAAAAGTTTAAAAGAAGAAGAAAAGAGTAAGATTTCCTAGTCTGGGTATTTGTAACTCACAGGGAGACAGCGGACTCTTTTTTCATATGGTAAGCAGGGTTTTGTTTTTTATTTTTGTGCTGCCATAAAAATTTGCCATTGGTTGCAAAAAAGCTGTCAGGTCCGTTCGTAGAACTGATCCGGTAGGGAGATCATCCTTTGTCAGATGGGATCAATTGAAAAGAAAGCATAAGAGCCAAAGGCCTGTCAGGTTGTTGGTTTTCATTTGAGTCTTGAAGCACCACAAGCCTGTAACAATGCTATTTCTTAGGTCTGTTGATATGGGCGTAGAGGGGCTCTGTGTCCTGGGGACAATGAAAAGAAAAGTAAGCAGAGCTGTCTCAAGACATTTGCAGAACATCTGTTTCTGAAGAACAATACGTCTAGAGATAAAACCCAAAGGTAACAGCTAAGGAAATAACATTTGTTTTCCCTGCTATTTTGAATGATCACGACTTCCCGAAGGACCATTTTAAGAAACAGCAATTCTGTATTACATCAGAAGATTAAAAGCTAGCTAGTTGGACTCAATTAAACTTTATAGTATATATTCTCCTCTGGCCCTCAGGAGGTATTGCTGAACAGGAAGAAATTAAGTGATAATTATACATCTACATATTTTGAAGTTGGTGGACTAGATCCTTTGCTGGTATAAAAATGTCCTAGCTCCCACTGAAGTTTTGCTGAAGGTCATACCTAAAACATACAGCATGGTACCCTAGCTAGGCTTCTAATCTGGCCTTTTTGAAATGGGACATCGCAGAGGGGGTGGCCTGTGGTCACGCCGCTATGAAGGCGGTGGGGTAGGGCTAGGTGCACACGGGCACACACCCATCACCCTATAACCCGACGCACAGAGTAACCTGCATTGTCGCTGGTTGCTCCGTGCATGGGGGGAATGTGGGGATGTGTGGGTCGCAGGACTCTGGAACAAGACATTCTTGTGTTGCTAATAGGTATTGTATAGTGATTTTCTCTGAAATAAAGAAAATGGCACATCTTCCAAGTGATATTCCATTTCAGATGCGGCATGCTCTGCTGTTATTAGATTCATTCCCGATGCAGGATGTAGTAAGACTCTACCCCATTCCCCAAATCCACAGTGGTTCACATGCAGAAACCAATTTATTAAATTCAGAGTGACACCTCCAAAAACGAAACAAGACAGGCAACTCAGAAAGGCTAACTAATGCCACGTTACATTAATTTTCCGCAGTAAGATAAATATTCATAATCTGGGTAGCAGATGCAATGCAGTCATGTTAGACCCCCATTCACAAGCTCGCTTCACCTAAAAAAGTTACAGGGATTTTGCAAATCCAGTCGCCCACATGCCACTATAAAAAGAAAGCCTCATTGATGGAAGCTTATATATTGTTTTCCACAGAGTTCAAACTTTTTATTAAAATGAAAATCATTCTAGCCATTGCAGTTGCAAAGATAACCTGCAGAACACAACTGCGCTCTCTTTCTGTATCTGCAGACATAACAGACTGCCTCATAACTCCCAGCAGCACCTTTTGGGGAGGAATAGTCCCTCTTTTGTTGCTGAATCCAACTGTCCCTTTTTCAGGAGAGAGGGACACAAAAAGATCAGTATTTAAACCACAGGCCCCTCTTTCCTGGTTGCCTCCCAGGAAAAGCCCTTGAGAAGACAACAGGGAGATGATGGAATGACAAGAAACAAAGTGAAATGAGAAGCAGGAGAGCGTTTGTCCCTCTTTATGCCCTTGGGTTGGTTGGAGGTATGTGTGCGTGTATAAGTGCATGAGAGAGTGGAGTTTATTTGGTATGGGGCAGAGCTTAGTCACCAAGGGGATGGGGGCTTAATCGTTAAGGGAATGGCCATTCAAAATATGCTGGGAGGTACGCAGCCTGACACAGAAATGGATCTTTGTCTCTGCTTCTACCAACAGCAGGGATGACTCAACATCAAAAAGCACAGGAGTTGTGAGGATACCGCCAGAAAACTGAACTGGAGAGTAAGATTTCAAAGTAGGACATTCTCCGTTTCACTAATAGCAACTTTCTGTGTCTCTTCTATGCTTCCTATAGAACTTGAACTTGTTATCTTTATACAAAGCTTTCTTTACTTTAAAGCTGGTGTGTGCTCATTTGTTGAAACTAGGAACAAAACACTAGAGTTTCCAGACAGAGGTGAGCTTTCCAGTTAAAACAATGGCACTATCACAGCGGAACATATGTGGAAGGCTCTCGCTTCCCGTTCGGCTTTTCGTGTGCTGTGACCAAGCGACACTCTCTGACAGTAGGAGATGTCTTGACCAAGAAAGACCGATGGGGAAACAGAGTCACAGCCATGTCTGGAGATTAAAGTAACCCCCTTTCCCCCCGTGACAAGTGGGTAGTGGCACAAACCCATATCCGGAGCCTTGTGTAGGATCCTTACCACTTCCCGTGCTCCTTAATGAATCCGTGTACTCTTCCACCGAAAGCGAAAGGCTGTGCACTGCTAACACAGAACCGGCTCTATCTGATAGCAACGGTATTGTGTGAATACATTTTCCCGGAGCAAGCTTCACTTCCTGATGCATCATTTCCTGTTTGTCACTTTCTAACTCTTAGCGGCCGTACGACAATGGCCAGAGAGTCCTAGTACAAGACCCCCTCCTCCACCCTATTTCCTGTTTATTGCATGCAGGGATATCACAAGGGCACTCCTCCATTCCATTTGCATTATGAGAAATACCACAGTGAAGTAGCAAGAGGGAAGGGACTAGAAAGTGCAGAGAAATCAACAGCTGTGAGAATTCACTGCTACATGGATGAAGCTACCGCAGATTAAGAGACACACGGTGAGTCTGTGCGGGGGAGGGAGGGATGTTGTGTAAATGAGCACAGAATCTTTTTCCATGGCTGGAGAGGAGTGCCATGTGATTTTTCCTCCAAGGTGTGAATTTTTCATTGGAAGCTACAGTGTGTGCGTCTTTATTTTGCCCCTCAGACAAGTGCATACTTGGAATTTCCAAACTGCCCACTGTCTGGGGGTGTCATTTCAAATTTCAGCAGGGTGCAGGGCAACTTTCAGCAGGGACCACTGTAAAGGGTCAAAGATGCAGAAGTTCTGAAACACAATCAGCACCTGGTATGAAACATGGAAGGTGGTGGTGGTAGAGATTAATACCCCTCCTCTCCCCGGTCTTCCCTAAATACAGTGCTTAAACCGCTGTCCCTCTCCTATTCATATCAAGTCTGGCACTTGCTACAGCCAGGCAGCCCGATCCAAAACCCTGTGTGCTGCAGAAAAGGGTGTGCACGCAACGTGAACGCAATCAAAGTGCACCCTGTGCGCAACCCTTCCATAGGGAATGTAGTGTGTGTAACCGCATGCAAGCTGTCTGCAAACCACACCGACCGTGCAAGAATATGTTGAAGATCAAGCCCCTTTGCAGCAACTATAAATAGTTAAACGATTTAAGGATAGAGCAAATTATGTAGAATTGCAAAAAAAGAAAATAATAATTTTGTGTGTGTGTGTCCTCGTAAAACTGAAGGTATTCACAAGAAGTGATGGAGAAGTGAATAACTATGCGTTATATGCTGTGTTCAGAGTACATTCCACCTATGCCAATTTTCATGGACCCTAGACACAAAACTGGCAGGACGATCTGTCATAGCGAAGTCCTGAGAAAATCAGGACTAATTAACATAGGAAATCTGACATGCAAAAGGACAGTCTTCTGGTATTGCCAAGCCTGGGATGAGTGCAAAGGGAGGCACAGAAGGTAGGGGAAAAGAGATTAATTCACAACTAAACATGCCAGTTATTTAAATGCAGCAAAGAGGGGTGGAAAATGAAAATGTCAAGTGCACTTGTTAAAGCTGTTCTAAAATAGCTTTAGTTTATGCAGATGCACTTAGTGGCAGACACCACAAGGTCTTGCTGACCTTGGAATCCTAAAAAAGATCTACAAGAATAAATTCTTCTTCATCACTACCCTCATTGTACCAGGCACAAAAAGGCATCATTATTAGATACAACTAACTTATTTTCTCCCCCCCCACCAAAAAAAAATATTTATCTCAAATATTAATTTACTGCACCCAATGTAATAATAATCCCGCTCTCATGTTAATTTACTTCTTTCTTCTGTTATCTCGGGGCACTGATGGGTAAAGGTTATGCACTTATGTCTCTCTTTCTTTAAATAGGGTTTCTCTTCTAGAAACCAAAACAAGAGCCTAATAATTAAAGACGCTTATCTCAGGGCCTAATTTTAGACACCCAAGTTTTGAGCAGGTGGGGAGAGGGGGAGGGAGATGCCTCACTTAATGCATAATATAAGGATGAAGAGCTGAATGGGCCTTGCACTAACAGAGAATAATGAGGATCAGAACATAGGCTACTAGGCTGAAATGAGCTTTATTTTTCCACCCAGCAGATAGCTACACATTTCTGTTAACGATATACATCACTCACTCTTTAATATTTTCTGCATTTCAAGGGCGTTTTTTTTTTTTGCAATACTGCTTTTAAGAAGTGAACATCATGTGAGTGCCTATTATCAGTTGATTTTTGATGTCATCAGGTGAATAGAATAGGTGTAGTTCTATTTTCACAATTTGCTTATATCTGCCTACCAAAGAGCAAAGAACAAGGGAGTATAACAAGTAGCAATTAACACACCAAAACAAATAGACCAAGCTACTAACCAGCAAAAAATATATTGTACAAAAAAAAAAAAAACCTTGCAAAAAGATATATAACTATACAAATTATACAAGCCTGGATTGGCAAATATTCAAATCAATCCAATTATCCTCTGAATAAAACAAACCAGAAACTGATCATGAATAATTATTAAAAAATCCCGACGCGTTTCGTGTTAAAACCCTTCATCAGGGACATTCTGTGGACACACAAGAGCTACAGTCCTCTTTGTCTGAACAGGCTCTCTGCTGGCTATCAGCTCAGGTGTCCTATATAAATTCACTGATACTCCAGTCCTCTCTAACTAAAAAGCTTTTTTAACTGTAGCTCTTGTGTGTCCACAGAGTATCCCCGATGAAGGGTTTTAACCGGAAACACATCGGGATTTGTATTAATTATTCATGATCAGTTTCCGGTTTGTTTTATTCATAGGATAATTGGATTGATTTTAATATTCACCAATCCAGGCTTGTATAATTTGTATAGTTATATATCTTTTTGCATGTTTCATATCTGTCTACACCAGCCCAACGGTTGAAAAGCATCAGTGTCAGGTTGGAATTGTGCGATGGGAGATGCACTATCCTTGTGCTATCATAGAAGCACAGAGCTGGAAGGAAGCTCAAGGCTTATGTAGTCCAACTTCCTGCCATAAACAGGAGCCACAGGGTAAACACAAACGTGATGGCAGATCGCTGCCATCACGAATTGATCCAGACCGGGATGCCACTTGCACCCCGGTCAGGATTGGGTCTGGCTGCGGAACAAACGTTCACACGGCCAGGTTCTGGGGTGGGGGACAGGTGGCACAGGGCTGGGCAGTCCCACCATGCTCCATCAACCTGCCTCCTCCGCCATGGGGGTCACTCCAGACCGGGAACAGTGAGCTACCACACGTGATAGCCTACTGTAGCCCAGTCGGGCAGACCATTCCCTGAGTGAGGCAGCGGCTAGCCCAGGCTGCGACTCTGGAAGTCTCCAGTCACCGCCCAGGTTAGCTGCCACCACTAGTTGGGGAAAACTCTGGGCTAAACTTCTGGATGACCTGTAACAAATGGGCCACTGTCACGTTTGTTAACACCCATGATATCTACACCAACCCTGAGAGATGCCTGTCTAGCCTATTTCTAAAGGCCTCCAGTGATGGAGCCTCCACAATCTCCCATGGCAGTTTATTTCACTGCCAAAGTATCGGTTAGAAAATTCTTCCTAACATTTAGTCTGAATCCTTCCTCTAATTTAAGCCCATTCTCTCAATGCCTGTTCTCAGTGACCAGAGAGAACAACTGAGCAACATTTTGCCTATAGCGGTCTCAGGGCCAACCTTAGAATTTGAAGGGCCCAGGGCAAAGATGGCCCTGCCCTCTTCTCAGGGGCCCAGGGGCCAAGAGGTGGTCATGTTTGGTGGCCTGCTGGGAGAGAGTGCCCCCCTGTCACATCCTGCCCTGGTGAAAACGGGGACCACTGTGGGGTCACCAGAAGAGCAGGGCCCGGGAAGGTCACCCCAGATTGCCCTGTGGCAAGGCCAGTCTTCAGCAGTCCCTTACATATTTGAAAACTGTAATCATGTCCCACCCTTGGCACTAGACCTGCTCCCTATAATTGCTTACCTATCAGCACTCTCTTCAAGTCTCTGGTTATTGTTCCAACATGCAGTGCTATGCAATCTGTATGTCTAAAAGAGATTGTATTTTTCCCCCATGCACCTGCTCCAGGGCTGGTCACAGAAGAACAGAGCTAAGATTTTTTTTTCTCCATATGGGTTGTTAAGTTTGATTCCTCTGAACTGAGAACTAGGCTGGCCGTAAACTGTTATGGACAGGTGAATATTTTTACTGCTCTGTGCCAGGCTGGTATAAAAGATGCATTCAGTTCTTAGAGTTGCTATCCTCCCAGGTTTCCTTGACATCTCTGCTCTTATGCAGATTTTCAAGACGGGGGTTCTCCTTCTGGCTGGCTGATCAGAAAGCACAATCTCAGCTGATAAGCTTCATAAAATGAGTCTACTTTCTGATCATCCAGACAGAAGGAAACCCTGCGATGAGAGTCGGCAGCAGAGGAAGGAGGTCAAAGGAGCCTGAGAGAATAGCATCTCTGGAGTGTAATGTATCTTTGATACAGCCAGCATGCTAGACTTGTACATGAGTCTGATTCAGTAAACCAGGGTTAGGCAGACTTGGCAGTGACTTATACCCTGGGGGTGTGGAGGGGTATGTGCAGAAAAGGGGGGCTAGTCCCATTCCCCAGCTGATGAGCAAGGTACTTTCAAAGATAAATTCCATTATGCTCATGAGACAGCTATGAAAATACCCTTACTTATCTACTTAAGTGAATATTCTTTTTGAGTGTTGGTACAATGGATACATCAGAACTATTTCCCAGTATCTTCTAACTAAGCTTAGCTTTTTCCAAAACACCATAACACCCCTCAGAAAAGAGGTGGGGCAAAGCATCGTGGTGTTCTGTGGTAGCAAGACCTCCCACAGTTGGGAAACCAGCCCGACCTGCATCCAAGAGGCTTGGGCTGGGAGTCCCCTAACATAAGCATAATGGGAGCAGACCGGCTCATGATGGGTCTCACTTAGGTCTGGTAGATTTGTATGCCTCTAGGTTTCTCTGTAGTTCACTGCCTGGTTTAAGATTTGCAGCTTCTCTGTCACATTCTTATAAAGGTCCAGGTAGACTGTACAGCAGCCATCCAGCCGGCCAGTGACAAATGCATGAAACACTCTCGCCAAGTAATTATCCAGAGAAGACGGATGGGATTTTTTTTTTTGACAGCTAGGGATGGACACCAGCAGACTAGACAGGCAGCCAGTTGTTTGACCATTGATCCTCATGTCAGGGATGATAAAAAAACATCATGAGCTTGACTTATTTCAAGATCATGCCATTGTCTGCACCACTTCACAGAGCAGGTGGATGGCTCTGTTGGAACAGGGATTACTCCGGAATAATGTGATCTGCTCCCGCCACAAACGTTTCGGAGGATTATTGAGACTCACTCCTCAGCCAAATTATGTGAACAACAGGGCAACAAATTATTTGGACTTTATTTGTTCCACTAGTTTGATGTGCTTTGGCTGATAATAACTGCCAGCAATCATATTTCTCACTCTTCTTACTATTATGTAGCTAGTGATGTCTACAAGTCGGCAGAGGTTCAGGGGATTGTAAGAATCTGAGCTTAAACCGGCACCCTGGGGTGCAGCGACTGGCTTTGTGGCACCACCAGTTCCCGCTGACCAGGGCCGAGTATTGGCTACAAGATCTTCTCCAGTGCCGATCAAGCCACAGCCGTCCTCAACCTCACTCCACACCCCCAGCTTCCTGATTGGCTGCTAGCCTGTATTATAAGGCCACCCAGTAGCCACTAGAAGCTGGGTTGATCATTAGTCAACTTCCTGGTTCCTGTCTTGTTTTCTTGTTTCTACTTTCTGTGTCTCCTCCTCCTTTCTCCACGCACCTTGGAGCGGCTCTGCACTTTCTGAACCAGCTGGAGGCTGACCCCTCTGACCTTCCCTGCTTTGATGGCGGCTCGGCATCTGAGAATGGGCCCTGGTACAGAAAATGGAATGGGCCCACCTGCTGGGGCACTCCACACTCCAGTGTGCATATGGATTCTACATGCGTGTGGACCTTCCAAGCTTGTGGGCCCTGATGCAGCTGCACCTGTGGCACCTATAATAGCTACACCCTTGTATGCTCAGATACCACCCTCCGTTTGGGGATCCCGCCAATGAACCTTACGTTAGGGGCAATCAGCCCTTTGTTGGGATGGGTCCCACGGTGTGGAACTTGGTCTCTCTGGATATTCACCTCAGCTCCTCTTTCATCACCTTTAAAAAGTACCTGGAGATGGTTTTATACTCCTGGTGCTGTAGGAGGATCCACTCAAGGTATGTTTTCCCTTCCTCTATCACCCCTTTTAAAATGGATTTTAGATGATTTTACTCTATCCTTTATTGTATTTTGTGAAACATCTCAAGTGCCATTTGGTGGGGTGGGGGTGCCATATAAATAATGCATTATTATTATTTATAAATTCATTATAGTTTAAATAAGTAAATAATAATAAATTTGGTTTAAGACCAAAAGCAGGTAGAACTGGCTTTGCGGCTAGTGAAAACTTGAATATTTGTATCAGAAATTTATTATTATTATTATTATTACTTGTATAATTTCTGATACAAATATAATAAAATAACAACAACAATAATAATAATGATTAGTATTAGTAATACTGATACAAATATTCAAGTTTTCACTAGCCACAAAGCCAGTTCTACCTGCTTTTGGTCTTAAACCATATCAGAGCAAAGATTTTGTTTATCAATAGATGTCAGATTTACCTACTAAGAACTCAGCAACAATTACTGAAAAGGTAGTTGTGATAATGGTTGTGCTTGTGATAAGAAATCTGAAAGGTCCAGTTTAAGACTGTAAGTGAATGAGAGGCAAAATACAGACGTAGAGATATCAATCAATAGATGCCAAGTTATTCTAAATGAGTGGAATTCAAGATGCAGAGAAACTGAATTGCTAACACTGAAAATAAAATCAGATGAAACACTATTTGGTAGATGAGCACACCTGAATATGCCAAGACAGGCTAAATGAAGATACTGTTTGAACATAGCTGATTATGAAGATGCTGGAAACAGATAACTCTGAAATCCCATCGTAATGTATCACAGTATTTGCTGTGCTTGAGGAGTCTATTAAATCCATTTTCATAAAAGACTCCATACAGATTATAATTCTGTTCCTTTTTAGGACTAGAAGATGCTTATCACCAATAACACATGGCTAAAGCAACTGGGCCTAATATATTCTAAACTGAGAACTCCTTATAGACTACATGATGCCGTTCCCCTTGCTAAATAGATGTAAAGTTGCGAAATAAGAGGGGGCTGATCATAACAAGAATGCTAACCAATGGTGCCGCATAGAGAAACACGTGTATTTTTCCTGTCTTAGTTGATACGATGACAAGTGCCAATCCAAAAAGGCTCAAACGTGAGACATGATATTTGTTAGGTTAGGAAAAAAGCACAAGATAGAAGAAAGCCTTATTTAATGGTGCAGACTTATACAGCTGCTACAGGATGAAGAACAATGAATGTGCAGTAGACTTGCTAGCTAAAATAGGTGTCAAACACCAATTTGTTTTTGTGTCAGTGTGCAAATTAGAATAAGCTTTTTGCCACAAAGCTCTATGTGACAGCTGGTTGAATGATCTTAACTAGTATACTTAACAACGCTACAGCATTGTTATGCAGCGCTGTAGATGTGCTTTGGCAAGGGACTAATTTTGTGTAAAAAGACTATGGGACAGATCTTTGTCCCTCTATGGGACAAAGAACGCTAGGGTGGTATAAAGCTTTATGCCAATCTGAACGAACCCTCGCAAACCCATGCCGGGGGCATGTTGGTATTGGGCACAGAAGTGGGGGTGTTTCTTGAGTGAGAAAAGTTGGATCGCTGTTCCAGTGAAGTGATGGCATTTCCGAATTTATTTGTTCATGTGTTTTAATCCATATCAGTGGAATGAGCTGCAAGTGGCAATTCTAGCTGGCATAGGGTGAAAACAGACATGACGCTAACCACCCTTGGTGGTCATTTATGCATGTTTCAGGGCTGCATAGGGCACCAATACAGCCCTGCAACATGCATAAATATAACCACCAAGGGTGGTTAAAGGGTGGTTAGCATCATGTCTGTTTTCACCCATAGGTGGCTGATCTAATTTCTGCTGTGGATTGAATCTATTCCTACACCTGTTATACATCCTGGGGCCTGAGGAGGTATAAATGTGGCTTAGAGGCAAGTTTGCTTCCCTCCCATTTAGCGGCACTGGCTGCAACCCCAACCCTGCGGGCACCGGCCCGCGCAGTTTGCACGTGGGCCCCATGCTGAGGGTGCACACGTTTTGCACGTGCGTATGTGTGTATGTACTGCGTGTGCTCTACACGCTGCTCCACGGGGCTCAGGATCGGCCCCACTGTACGTAGCTTGGATGCACCTGAGGACTTTCCTTACACACTAGTGTAAAGCTTGTTGTAGCGCATAACACGGCATTGGTTTACCTCCTGAACACAAAAAAAATGTAACAAATATACACCATAACTTAAACCCTTTTATCCTATTTAATGCATTACATAAACGGATTTCTAATGAGATGCTATTCATTCGAACAGGAAACAACATTATTTAAATAAGTAGACGTTACATTTAGTGCAGTATGTGCTGAAAATACATCTACCATTTAATGAAATTTGCTTCATCGGCTCAATACTGAGAAGGAGAAGCAATTTTAAGCCAATGCTGGATATATCTGCATTATAAGAGAGAACAGCAAATGAAACATATTCTTCATATAGAAACAGTAAAACACATTTAAATGGGATGGGAATGATCAACACTCACAAGCACTGTTCACTGCCTCGCTGACAAAATGTACGCACTGGACTAAAAATATCTGTGGCCGCTTTCATAAAATATTGAGAACCACAACCTGCATTGTGTGCTGGAAATGTTGGACAGATCACCTTTTCCTATTCAAATTATTAGGTGTAAAAGTTAACATTAAAGAAAAAAAAAAACCTCTTGCCATTTTAATGTAAAGTTACTATCATGTTCTGATACTATTGAACTGCTGTCAATTAAAAATCCGAACATTTCAACAATCATTTTACAGGCTGATAGTAAGAAATGAAATTTTCCAACTGGATCCAGAATAAAGCGATGGCACTTCTTAATTTATTTGTTCAAGTGTTTCAATCCTTTTGAATAAGCAAGATGTTCTGATTCACATGCCAATGTCATTTTAGTCCAGGATAAACATTTGCCTGATATATTGAGGTTTTATCGGTGTTTGGTGAAAATGGCACACTTACCCCTCTTGAATTCCAACATCGCTCACAAACAACTCCGCCTTTCAGAGTGTATTTATTTAGAGGATGCAGAGAACTGCAATACATAAGACTGCACCACTTGGAACACTTAGAAAACAGCAATAGCCATGCAAACTGCATGAGAAGAGAAGAGCAGGGTTGTGAAGTGGGAAAAAACAAAGAAAAGATGTAATAGGGTAAAAAACCGCAAAACAAAATAAAATGAAATAAAAATCAAGCCATGCATCCATAAAAATGAAGGCAGGCACTGGTGGTAGAATTAGTGAAAAGCTCAAGAGTGAGAGAAAAAAAGGACAGATACCTACCCCAACCTGTGCTATCTAGCTATCGCCCTGTGGACTTATAGTATCACCAATGGGCTCACCAAAGGGATCACTGTTGGATGAGGCCTGAGATCCATCAGGCTAGAATACAAGAACATAACACCTTTTTTTCTCAACAACAGAAAGCAAAAAGGCAGTCAGAGGTTATTTTCATGCTTTGGACACATCCTGTCACGTATGGCTACTGTAGCTTTCAATCATACAAAGTGCTACAGATGATACGTTTTCAAAAGTTCCCATTGGCTTTAATTGGAATGGCATACACAGATGGGGTGATCTAACGCCCATGGCAGTCAACAGAAGAACTTCCACAGGTACTGAATTAGAGTTTTTAAAAAAACAGTGGGAGGATTAGGCCCTGGAAGCAGATCTTGGATCAAATTCTAGAGTAGTATCTACAGAAATATGACAGTCTAAACTGGTGCAACATGCATCTTCTTGTGCTCCAGGTGTTGGTAAGCTTCTTCAAACTAGGCTCCTGCTAGAAGTAGAAGACTACAAACCATAGAGTTGGAAGTACCTCAAGGGTCATCTAGTTCATCTTGCATGCAGGATGGCTACAGCTACAGGATCCCCGACAGATGGCCATTCAGCCTCTTTCGGAAAACCTCCTGTGACTAAGAGCCTATGACCTCCCTAGGCAACTTGTCCTATTGCTATACAGCTTTGCGTTAGGAAGTTTTTCCTGATATTTGCTATGAATATGCTATCCCCCCACCAAAAAATGAAAAAACAAACAAACCTAAATTTCCCCTCCTCTGATTTGACGCCATTATTTCTAGGCCTGCCCCTGTAACAATGGCCGTTTTCACCCGGCGCCGCTGCAAGGGTGGGTGGGTGGGTGGGATGGGTGTGCACCATTTGCGGGTGGAGGTGGGTGTGCTCCCTTTCCCACGGGCGCACACCCATCTCCCCCACCTCCACCCATCTCTACCCATGGAGCCTCCTCCGTTTTGTCAGATGGCTCCACGGGTGGGTGATGGGTGCACGCCGGGAGCACACACCCACCTCCACCCACCACCTGTAACGTTTATACGGGCGGATACCCATCCCCCTCCACTGCTGCGCTGTGTGCACAGACCGCCCCCCCCCCCACTGCACACCCACCCGCACACTTGGAGGGGCTGTGTCTGTGTAAAAACGGCCCAATGAAGAGAAGTTTCTTGCTATCTTCTTGGTGGCAGCAGCCTTTTAAATACTTGGAAGACTGCTCTCACGTCACCCCTTAACCTTTAACCTCTTCTCATTAGACCTTCTTACCAGGCCCTTTATAATCTTTATTGCCATCCTCTGAACCAGTTCCAATTTGTCAATGTCCTTAAAATAAGTAGCTCCAAACTGGACACAATATTCCAGGTGAGGGTAGGGAGTTACAGAGAATAATCTGTAACTCCAGTAGTTGGAGTTACACTTTCTAAACCAACTCATGACTTTCAAGTCCCTCTCACCTCTGGCTTTGACCAAGCCTACTAGAGTCTAATTGAGGAATGCCACACATGGATGGGTCAGAAGAGGGCAACCTAGCATAAAAATATCTAGTGATAATTTACTCACAGTAAATGTTTAAGTAAGTTACATGGGTCTCTCCCTGTTTTTTTTACATGGGTCTCATCCTTCTGCTTCCATGGCATATACGATACATCAACTTAGTCTTCCCTAAGGGAGTATATGTAGATCTAAAGAAGTACGAAGTCAAGGAAGCCTAAATGAAAGTTTGTTTCATTTCCCTTGTGAACTTGCTCCATTAGGTGTAATATTACTGCCATCTATTGTAAATACTAAACTAATGTTTCAATAGCCACAGCTGGAGATGGAACTTTCTCTGCAGCTTTCTTATTCCACTAATCCTGTTGAAAGAGATATTTTTGACATGACTGGATTATTCTCGGTATCTCCCTACCATTGTCGAGCCAGGTAGTTCTTGTTAATGTCAGGAGTTAGGTTACTTACCGCCTCCTGCTCTTCACTCTTGCTTGGGCTTTCAAACCCCTCTTCGAAGAGGTCATCTGCAGTAGGGTAACTGGTGTGAGATACTGATGATTTGGATGGAGAACTCTGTCTAGGAGCAGGGGTCGGCGCTAAACAAAAATGATTATAATAGCAATTAATGAATCTGTTTATTATTTCTCAGGCTAGTTAGCCTATTCAAAAGCTGGCCATGCCAAGAAACCTCCAGTTATATTATCCTTACTATGTTATTTTCTCTCCTGTGTTGTAAAATTAGGGGCGGGATGGTAAATTAATAATTTTATAGTCTGACAAGTAGAGCAACGAAAGAAGCCTCAACTCTATTTTTTATCCCATGCTGCAAATTCATCTACCCTGAAATGTTAGAAGCAATTATTATTTATTCATATTAGCATTGTATTAATAATGTATTTTATTGTATATTTATCATAATGACCATAATTTATAGTATATATATTTATTATAACTATTACTTTATGTATTATAATTTGCCATTATTATATAATTAATAATTGTATTAATAGTGAATATAATGTGTTTGTAATTAATTAATTAATTAATTAATTAAATATTAAGCTCCACTTCTATCTGTTCTTTCAACTTTTCCAGAAAGGATTAGAACATTTGTCTTTTCTATCAGACAGCTGTTGAGTGGAGTGAAAATGCCATTCCAACAGCCTTAAACACTCAATTTTTCCTCTCTTTAAAGCATTTAAGCTATCTACCAGTGAAAGATTTGCATCCATTTCCCTGCAAACTGGAACAGGTTCAAATTTAGCACTGACACAGTAGAATCTTCTTCTAAGCATTTTTTTGGCATTCCCATACACTGAGGGGAGGGGGAGGGGCGGTATCCAAAACCCTTGGCAAATAGAACAGATATCCCACTATTTTAATTTAAAAAAACAAAACAACCCCCCCCACCAAAACAGAACAAAATGAAACAAATGAAAAACTCCACCTTTTATTTTATTCTGTAACCTCTAAAGAGGCAGAATTTCAATGAATTCTGAAATATATTTGTCACTGAGACCATTGGCCTTTTTACGCGGATGGAGGTGGGCGGGGGAATGGGTGTTTTGCCACAGTGGGTGGAGGTGTGTGTGTGTCCGTTTACACAGACACACTCCCACCTCCGCCCACGGAGACTTCTCTGGTTTTCCGGAGGGCTCTGTGGGTGGAGATGGGTGTGTGCAATGGGTGGAAGGTGGGTGTTGAACCTCCATCCATCCTGCTCGGTGTTCACATGGGTGAACACAGAGTGGACACCCATCACCTGAACCACCGCCGGCTGTATACACAGATGCCTCCCCCCCGCACACCTGCCTGAACACCGAGCACAGGGGGGAGGGGTGTCCGTCTAAAAATGGCCCATGTTTCCCTACACTAAAGGAAACATCTGACAAGACTGGTCATGCATGAAAATACCAAATCCATATCTGAGTGTTCAGCTTGCTACTTTAGAGGAAAGGAGGCTACTTTGAGGAATGCTCCAGGAGGGCGGATTTGGATACTTACGTGAATTTGTAGATGGAGTTGTAGAAGTCACAGGAGTCAAATTTAACTGAGAGATGTCAAAGTCATCACAATCATCTGTTTCCTGTGCCATCCCAACTTTGTTAAAGTAACTTGTGAAGGCCTCTGAGGTACAAGTGAGGGAAGGCTGATCTGGTTTTCGTGATGGAACTGGTGGAGGCTGAGCCATCTGGAAATCTTTGAACATTTCTTTTCCCACTTTCTGTCTCGGCCTGTCTGTCTGTGGACTTGATCTGGTGGAATCACTTGTGGGTGGAACGGTTGCTATGGGAGCAATGGTACCTTGAAACATGGCTGCTTGTAAAGGCATTACAGTTTGTGTTGGCATGAAGGCAGCAGGTTGGAACTGACCAGCTACAGGTGGCCATGGTTGTTGGGTGGGAGAAAAAAGACCGGGTTGGCCCCATGTAATTGGTTGTCCTCCCTGCATCACCTGAGCAACTGGAGGCTGAGCACCCATGGCCAGCTGTTGTTGAACGAGTGGTTGCTGTCCCCAGAAGGAGGGCAGGAGAGCTCCCATTGCAACATAACCTTAAAGGATAACAAAGCAAGGAAAATTTCAGCATAGGAATACAGTGGAATTCACGTAAGTAGAACTTGCATAACTTGCATTTCTGGATAATTTGAATTAATTTTTTTCCCCTAGCCTCAGATTGCTTCTTGATCTGGATAAGTCAAATTGTGAACCCTGGTAACTGGAATTTTTAAGGTGTATAGAGATTTACCATCCACCTAAAAATACCAGGGCCTTTGAGGGTATTAAGGATTTTTTGGCAGCATGCGGTTGAAATACTACAGTATATATACCCTGTCAGGGCAAGTCTTCATGTCAGGCAGGCTGGAGATGGGCATTTGGGAACATCAGTTAGTTCTCTCTATCTTCAGCTCTTTAGATATGCAGACTTGCAATGACAGCCAGGTAAAGTTGTGAGTGTGTGTGCACGTGCGTGTGAAGTGTGCGCGCGCATGTGTGTGTGTGTGTGAGAGAGAGAAATCTGCTGGCTTCAGCTCTGACCCTGGAAATGTCATGTGGATTGCAGAGAGTGAGCACCAGATTTCCCTGTCTTCAGCTTTGACGCTGGGAATCTCATGTGGACTGTAGAGAGAGAAAGCACCAGGTTTCCCTGTCTCCAGCCCACCCAAGACTCCCAGAGTCAAAAATGACAAGATTACAACCCCCCTCTCTCTCCCAGCACTGCCCTGCTGTCTGCTCTGACTCTCTGCTTCGGAGGGGTGGGAAAGAGATTGGAGACAGAGAAACCTGGTGTTAACTTAATCTGAGCAACAGGTTTCGCCATCTCCAGGTCCATTTCCTTAAGATCTGCTTACATAGAATTTCTAATATGTCAAACATTTGTGGGTATCATGGCACAAGGAATCACACAGACATGTAACTGATTAAAATGGACATAAGCTGCAACTTTATTAGCATGACAACAAGCGGTCCCTCCCTGGCCACACTGGTGTCACTGTCAGGTACAGGGTGTGCCTGCAATCGATGCATTCAGGATAACACCCATCAAAAGGCATAGCCCTGTGTGAATGTCATCCAGGGAACCACAAACAGCTGTCAATCAGGTTGTCGGGAGGTAGTCAGCCTAACCCCACTTTATGGGAGCGCTACAGGCACAGATCATAGCGCTCCCCTAAAATTTTAGGGTGAGGGCAGGGGGCAGGACTACTAGCCCAAACGTTCTTAGCCCCCTCCCTGGTGCCTGCCCCCTTCCTGTTTTCTCAGTTTAATAGGCCGAAGGCTTATGGAACCTGAAAGGTTCCAAATAGCTTCCTCTGACCTCGATGGCCGCTCACTCGATGCCCTCGTGTCCAGGTAGAATATCATGTTAACGGAGGCCATCGACTGTGTGGCTCCCAGGTGTCTGCTCCCAAATTGCTGACAACGCAACTCCCCGTGGTATACCAGGGAGTTGCGGCGGACGAAGCAGGAAGGGCAGTGGTTAGAGCGACGGTGGTGTCATTCACGTACTGAAGTTGACCGGTTGCGGCATAGAGTCTGGTTACGTACCTATGCCATTGCGGTGCGGACAGCAAAGAAGGTTTTCTTTGCTGCCCTCATTGCATCCGCTATGTCCCACCTGGCTGAGCTGTTCCGGGTGGTGAGGGGGCTGGTCAGTCTGGCCTCCCTCCGCCTGGACGTAGAACCATCAAATGCTCGCTGTGATTTGTTTGTCGACTCTTTTGCGGATAAAATCGCTCAAACTCACCACAGTTTTGATGCGACTTTTTTAGCAGAGAACGGGTCAGAGGCAGTGGAAGCCCCTTCTTGTCCTGTTTTATGGAATGAGTTTCAGGCGGTGTCGCCCTTGGATGTGGAGGATGCTCTTGGGACTGTTCGAGCCACCTATTGTGAACTAGATCCATGCCCATCCTGGTTGGTTAAGGCTAGCCGGGAGACATTGGGGCCGTTGCTGGTGGGGATAGTCAACGCCTCCCTTGGGGAAGGCAGGGTGCCGGGCTGTCTCAAGGACGCAGTGATGTGGCCCCTGCTCAAAAAACCATATTTGGACATTGATGCTCTTGCCAGTTATCAGCCAATCTCTAACCTCTAACCGCTCCCTCCTCACTGATGAAACACCCCTCCCCTTTGGACCATATCTCCCCCACCTGTAACAAGCTTCCCTTGAAGGTTAGAGACTGGCCGATAACTGGCAAGGGCGTCAACATCCAAATATGGTTTCTTGAGCAGGGGCCACATCACTGTGTCCTTGAGACAGCCCGGCACCCTGCCCTCCCCAAGGGAGGCATTGACTATCTCCGCCAGCAACGGCCCCAATGTCTCCCGGCTAGCCTTAACCAGCCAGGACGGGCATGGACCTTCCCTTTTTAGGGAAGGTTATTGAACAGGTGGTGGCTCAGCAGCTTCAGGGGCATTTGGGCCGGGTTAATTTTCTCAATCCCTCACTGTCAGACTTTCGTCCGGGTTATGGTATGGAGACTGCACTTATGGCCTTGGCTGACGACCTCTCCTGTGAGTTGGACCAGGGTCGTTTGACCCTGTTGATCCTGTTAGATCTCTTGGCTGCATTTGATACCATTGATCATGAGTTGTTGGTGACTTTGTTGGTGACTCGGCTGCGGGACTGGGCAGGGATTGGCAGGACTTTTCTTGAATGGTTCCACTCTTTCCTGGCCGGGAGAACCCAGCATGTGGTGCTGGGGGAGTTTTCATCTTCCCCCTGGGGCCTCATGTGTGGAGTACTGCAGGGTACCATCTTATCCCCTCTCTTGTTCAATGTGTACATGGAGCCTTTGGGAGAGGTTGTTAGGGAGTATGGAGTGAGTATGGAGTGAGATGTCATCACTGGACCATGGTGCCGCCTCCCCCCCCCTTTCTGGTCTACTGCTGCTCTGGAAGAGATATTTACAGCACATCCCTGCTGCTGCTGCTGCAGGACCTGCTGTTGTTGTGTTTATTTTGTAGTTTTAAGGGGTTTTGGAGGGGATGAGGCAGGTGGGGCCTGAGGGTGGGGGGTATGGGGAATGGGTTAGGGAGGATAGGGCCAATCCCCCCGGTGAGAGGAGGGGAGATGGCCCTTGGGGAGGGTGGGGCCCCCGGTGAGATGGGGGGGCACCTTCCATATAATGGGGAAGGGGGACTCCCTGTGAGAGTGGGAGTCCCAGGGAGAGGGGGTGTGGGTGGGGAGGGGGGTTGGGGGTGGAGTCCCTCTTGCCAGCCTGTCGGGGCAGCCCATAGAGGGTGGGTGTCAAGCGGGGTTCTCTAAGGATGGAAGGACTTCCACAGCTATCAGGGTTGTTACATGTCGGGGGAGATATGGTCCAGAGGGGAGGGGTGTTTCATCAGTGAGGAGGGAGCGGTGCCTTGTGCCCATTCCCCCCTCGACCCTCTACGTGGGAAAGTTGTGGGTCGAGGGCCAGGAGAACCTAGGCCTTGGTCTGGTGCTGCTAAACGTGAGGTCGGTGGTTAATATGTCATCAACCATGCGGGAGTTAATCCCAGAGTGGGACGCCGACCTTGTGTGTATTACAGAGACCTAACTGGACAATGAATCGGGGCCCTATTCCGGCCGATCTTGTTCTGGCTGTGTTATCTATGCAGCATCAGCCTCGGCTGGATGGGGGGGAGGGGGGCGGCGGTGTAGCTATTGTTATCAAGTATGCACTGTCTTTTAGGAGGTATCCAGTGCAGGCTCCACCAGGTGTTGAGTGCCTCCACCTTGTGTTGGATTTGGCTGGGGACAGATTAGGGGTGCTGCTGGTGTACCGTGCACCCAATTGCCCGGCGGCATCCCTACATGCCCTTGCTGTTTGGTGTCTGATGTGATCCTCCGGACCCCAAAACAAGTGGTCCTGGGGGATTTTAACATCCACACTGACACCAATCTTGGAGGAGCAAGGCATGAGTTCATGGCCTACATGACAACCATGGGACTGTCCCAAATCATCTGTGGCACCACACATGAGGAGGGACATACACTGGATTTGGTTTTCTGCACCGGCCTTGAGGCGGGGGGTCAGTTAGTAGAAGTCAGGGGGATGGAGCCCTTGTCATGGTCTGACCATTACCTC
>QEPC01013865.1:16554501-16567698 GCA_003113815.1 Sphenodon punctatus
CCATCCATGGGGGCCTTTTTAGAGGTTCCCCGGGCTAGATGGGTGGCCACTGATGTGAGATCTTTTTCGGTGGCTGCCTCCGTGCTGTGAAATTCACTCCCGGAGGAGGCTCAGTTGGCCCCCACCCTCCTGTCGTTTCAACATTTGTGTAAGACCTGGCGGTTCCACCAGGCTTTTGGCAAGAGGGGGTGGAGGGGTAGGGTTTGGGAGGGAGGGTGAGTTTTATGATTTGTTTTAAAATTTGTTGATTTGTTTTTAAATGTTTTATTATTAATTTTTTTGGGTTGTTCGCCGCCCCGAGCTGCCTTTGGGCAGGAGGGATGGGATACAAGTTTTAAATAAATAAAAAATATGCTTATGACACCCAGCTGTATCTCTCATTTTCCTCTGACTCAGGCCCGGCAGTCTCGGTGCTTACCCGGTGTTTTTCCGCTGTGGGGGATTGGATGAGGGCGAGCTGCCTGAGGCTAAATCCTGACAAGACGGAGGTGATGGTTGTGGGGAAGGCCAAGGGAGTGGTGGCCCCCATCATTCATGGGGTTCGTCCTCCCCAAGTTTCTTAGGTCCGGAATCTGGGGGTGCTCCTGGACCCACAGCTCCACCCGGAGGCCCAGGTAGCGGCTGTGGCGAGGGGAGCATTTTGCCAGTTACATCTGGTGTGTCGGCTTAGGTCGTATGTCTTGGACTCAGATCTGGCCACAGTCATCCATGCTTTTATTACCTAGAGACTGGATTACTGCAACATGCTCTACATGGGTCTACCCTTGGTTCCGGTTCGGAAGCTGTAGCTGATGCAGAATGCGGTGGCCCATCTCTTGACTGGGACGGGCCGACGTGAGCATATTACGCCGGTGCTTTGCTCTCTACACTGGCTGCTGATAGGTTTCCGGGTCCAATTCAAGGTGTTGGTGTTGACCTTTAAAGCCCTAAATGGCTTGGGCCCCGCCTGTCTGCAGGACCACCTCACCCTCTGGGTCCTGAATCAACCCCTGCAGTTGGCTGGGGGTGCCCTCCTTGGGGTTCCCCAGGTTCCTATTATGAGGAGGGCTTTCTCCGTGACTGTGTTGCAGCTGTGGAACTCCCTCCCATCGGAGATCTGCTTGGCTGCTGACCTCCCGTCTTTTTGTAGACCATGTAAGACTTGGCTGTTCCGCCAGGCCTTTCCCGAGGGAGATGGGGTGGGTGCGTTGGGTTAGGGTGGGGGAATGGGGTTTTATATTGTTTTTAATTGTAATCATTATTGTTTATTTTAATGTTTAAAATGTTTTTAAGATGCTGTGAGTCGCCCCGAGATGCCTGAGGCAGGAGGGGGCAGCATATAAATTTTACTGTAAATAAATAAATAAATAAATAAAATAAGCCTTCGATTAGCTCTTATTGCTGGTTCCCTGGCAGACATCTGCCTTACAGTTGTAAGAGCAGAACCTCTGCTTGGCATCCCAATTCCCTGTATTGGGAATACAAAACAACCTGCTATGGAGAAAGCTAAAACCACATCCCTTCTTTGCCAATCTCAGGGGGATGTAAAATTCCCTGAGTTATGACAAGATCACACACCCTTCTCCCTCTCAGCTCTGCCCTAATGTCTGCTCTGACTCTCTGTTTCTGAGGGGTGGGATAGGGACTGGAGACAGAGAAACCTGGTGCTAACTTAATCTGAGCATCAGTTTTCTCCATCTCCACGTCCATTTCCTTAAGATCTGCTTGCATAGAATTTCTGATAAGTCAAACTTTTTTACATGGCTGGAGAAATTCAACATAAGCAGATTCCACAGCAGGAAGAGTATGGAGCGGAGGAAGCAAAGTTAATCAGAAATTCACATGAGGAATCATAGGGCTCGTGTGGAGTAAGGCTCCCACCTTGTCAAAGGACTGAGGACTCCACCACTCCTTTACCCCCCAAATCCATGATTGCATCTTCAGCCATCTGAAGCCAAATCCTGACAAGATGGAGGTGATGTTGGTGGGCAAGGATTTGGGGGGGCCTAGGAATAGTGCAGTCTCCTGTCATTGATGGGGTCCGCCCTCCTTTGGTCTCCCAAGTTCTGAGTCTGGGAGTGCTCCTCAATCCGCAGCTCCGCCTGGAGGCTCAGGTGGCAGCTGTGGCGGGGAGTGCGTTTCGGCAATTTACATCTGGTCTGACGGCTGCAGCCAAATATCTCAGACTCTGACCTTGTTTCCATTATTCATGCCTTTATCACCTTAAGATTAGACTATTGCAACGCGCTCTACGTGGGGCTGCCCTTGATGCTGGTCCGGAGGCTGCAGCTGGTGCAAAATGCGGCAGCCTGTTTGCTTATCAGAACGGGTCCTAGGGAGAAGATAACACCGGTGCTCCGAGCACTGCACTGGCTACCAATAGCCTACTGGGCCAAATTCAAGGTGTTGACCTATAAAGCCCTACATGGCCTAGGCCCTACATACCTGCAGGACTGCCTCACTCCCCATGTTCTTGATTGGCCCCTGCAGCTGTCCGGGGGGCGGGGGGCTTCTTGGAGGTCCCTAGGACAAGGTGGGTGACCACTGATCATAGGGCTTTTTCAGTGGTCGCCCCCAGGCTGTGAAACTACATGCCCAAGGGGGTCCAATTGGCCCAGAACCTTGTCTCCTTCCACCCGTGGCTGTAAGATCTGGATGATCCATCAGTCGTTTGGCGAGGGATAGGGAACGGTGGGGTTTTATTTTCCCATTTGTAGGTTTTTGTTAATAGTGTGTATATAGTTTATTTATATGTTGTTTTTATGTGTGTTTCAGTTTATTATGGCATGACCGTAGGTCTTTGCCAGACAAACAACATACAAAGACAGGAAACATAAAATCTTAGTACAGAATGATATTAATCAGTAACCACCATCATATAATAGTGCAGAGATATCAAAGCAGCTGCCATAAACTGGCCTTGTCAAAATTAACCATATCGTTGGTAAGCATATCGCTACTATCAAACATCTTACAGCTGGATATACAGTCCTGGTGGAGACAATTGCTATAGGGTACATTACTAAGACTGTGAGATTCTGTCTGAGTCTACCAATGGCTTGGAGCGCAAAAATCTTTTCCGCATTACCATGGCAAGTACCAAAAATTTCATTACACATTGTGTCACTTCTATAGAGGCATCAGCAAAAGCCATTTGGGTAAGAAACACATCTGTTACCCCTGGGAATTTTGAAACGAGAGCCTGCAGATATTTAAACCGAATAAGATCATACAAGTGACACTCAAAGAGAACATGATGAGTTGTTTCCACTGCCATGGCGTCATGTGGACACAAACAATCCATATATGGGATCCCGGCATAACGCCCCGCCAAGACATTGGTGGGAAGTGCGTTCACTCTGGCACAGAGGTATAAGTGTTTTCCTCTAAATGCAGCGGTCATACCCAGGTAGCGTGCCATAGCACCCGGCTGAGGGGCCCATACACTGTATCCCCGCAGGTGACAAGGCTCCGTCACCCTCGCCAGATCCTCCTGCCTACCCAGGTCTCTGGATCGAGCAGCTATCTCTCGCTTTGCAGAAGCAAAGTTTTTTGTTCCCAAATATGTCATCGAGAGCCCGCTACGGTTCAAACAGTCGGTAATAGCTATAAGCCATGGGCTAGCATAGGTGTCCGAAAAAAAGAAGCCGAATTGAACTATCCTGTGGGGCCCTACTTGCTTTCAGCCAGTACAATACTGCCCGCTCCCAGGCCACATGCTGTTTTTATTGATTTTATGGAATTGTATTTTATATTTAGTGTTCGCCACCCAGGGCTGCCAGAGGCAGGGTGGGTGGGATAAAAGTATAATAAATAAATAAATAAATAAAAATACCTATCCGTTTCAGGGGCAAGATACTACTTCGTTAGATTTCCTCCTTCACCAATTGAGAGCTGCCAAGTGTAAACGGATGAAGTGGCCACATCAGGTTCTAGTTGATGTATCAAGTGACCGTAACAGAACACTAGTGTTTTAAAAGGGCTCCCAAGTGTCACATGTCAGCACAGAGGGCACTTGCACATGTTACCTGGGTGGGGGAGGGGAACCTCCATGAGGGGAATCATGGCTCTATTGACATGGGAGACAGCACACGTAGGAATGCGCTATTCCACTCTTCTCCCATGAAAACAAGTGAAAACACCTGAGATTGTAAAAGCTACATCTACGGACCCAGTCACACAAGATTAGGGTCTCCATACCTTCCCTTTAAAAGAGGACACTTATGAAAAATACATGGTGCAGGGCTGCATTGGAACCAATGCAGCTCTGCAACATGTATTTTTCATAAGCGTCCTCTTTTAAAGGGCTACGCATGTGTGTTTTCATGGGACAAAAGTGGAATAGCCGTATTCCTATGTGCACTAATTCCCATGACAATAGAGCTGTGATTGCCTTCACAAACGTTTCCTCCCCTTCCTAGGTAACGTGTGCAAGTGCCCATAGAATGCTACAAAATACACCAAGAAAGTGATTAGCCATTCAGAAGGGTGCTGTTGGACAAGTCATCTCCCACCAATGGGGCTAAATGTGATGTATCGAAGCAATCTGAGCCCCTGGCAGCCTAGGGATCGAGGCCAGGAGTCAAACTTTTGCGGGTTCTGAAACTTGACCACCGGAAGGAATATGGAAAAATGTAGCAGAAAGGTCTCCATTGGTTCAGTGGAACAGTTTGAACACAACTGTCATAAATTCTACATGTCTTATTCTCTTATATTGGTAAGAACATCTAGGGTTATTTCTGGAAATTTGAAGTTAAAGAATTTTCCTTCTCCTATGACTTTGGCTTGCAGGTATGTAAACTAGATAGTTGAACTTCCAATGACTTCTTAATCTCATTCTTCTTGTTAGTTCTTGAGAAGAGCATTAGCAAAATCAACACATCATGGGATAAAATTCAATTTCCTTTGTTCAGCAGAACTTTACTGTGAATTCTGCGCAATTCGAGTATTCTTCTTGGTGCTTTCAAATTTCTAGATGGCAAAACTGCAACAAAGTACCTGAGCTACATTAAACAGATGATCATACTCTATCGATCAACCCCAAAGTCCATTGCTAAATAGTTCCACGTTTCCTACCTGAGGGTACGGCAGCAGTGCTGTAAGGTACAGAGCTAAAGACATCTGCACCGGAAGGAAGTGATTGGGATGAAGATGGGATAAAGGCATCACCTGGAGTCGCAGGAGTCTGCAAAATTAAAGAAGAATAAGGTATCTTGGTGACATATCAGCTACTGCTTTTGCTGTCAGTAACTGGTGATACAGTGGTGTCACCTTTCTGTTACCTCACCTTTCACCCCCAAAATGAGATAAGTAGATGAGAATAGATTGAGAGTCAGATGGTTTCTTTTATTCGATGAACTACTGTTGGTGAGAGTGTGACAAGCTTTCAGGCCAAACACGGCCATTCTTCAGGCAAGTTAACAAGTCAGAAGAATAGGCTGAATAAGTGCAGGACGGGTGTATAAGAAAACAATGGCCCTTTTCAAATGGGCCAGGCTGGGGGGGGGGGGCAGTGTGGGGGTGTGTGTACATGGGTGCACACCCATCCACATGCATGCCCCTGCATGGAGCAACCAGCATTTTTTACGGTTGCAGTGTGGAAGCTATGGGTGGAGGTGGGTGGGGATGCATGGTACATGGGAACGCATGCACACGCCCACCCAGTGGCCGTGGTTGTGCAAACGATACACACCTACACATGCCCGCACAGTGGACATGCATGGGCATGTGTGGGTGCATCTTGCTTGAAAAGGGTCAATGATTTGGGAGGAAGCTACTAGGAAATTTTCCTAACAGCGCCCTCCCAAGTCATTGACTTCTTATATATACCTATCCTGCCTTTGCTCAGTCTATAGTTATGACTTGTTACAGAGGAAGGTACTCTGTATGGCCTGAAGGTTTTCCTACTCTTAGCAACAGTCGTTGGTCCAACAAAAAAAATACCATCTTACCTACACTTTCTCCCTCTCTCACATTTGGGACCAACATGGCAACCAGTGTAGATGGTGAAATAGTAGAGGAGGAAAAAAATAAATAGAACAGCAGCAGCAGGGAACAGGAGACAATAGGAGAAGGGAAATAAATCTATAGAGTATAACAGAAAAAAGGAACAATGGTTGCACGAACAATGTAATTTGCAGGATCCTATAACATGCAAATTGCTGACAGCACCTGTGTCTTAAGGTTGCACAGTTTAAGAGTTTCACAGAGGTTTGGTTCAAACAATTAGTACAGAAAAAGTAACAAGGTAATGAGCAATTGAACAAAGAAAAGATTTTCAAGCAGGGTGAGAATGATTGCAAAACCCCTTTGAAATCATCACTTCTGCAGTATGTGATACTATTCATCATGCATTTCTAACCATGGTGCGCAGCTGCAATGAGCCTACTAAGCAGGCATGGGAAAAAGAGATGGGACAATTCCTATGGATACTTACAGGGGGAGAGGTTACATCAGGAGGAGTGGACATGTCCCCAAAAAGCTCTAGTTGGGTAACAGCCTACAAAGAAAGGTAAAAAGAGAACCAATCACTGCTTCCCGTTCTTTGAGTAACACTAGGAAGATGTTGCAATAGAAACGCAAATGCATGGATTCAGATAATTTATACAGTCAAAATAAAATTATATATGTTCTCTGTTTGCCTATTTCCATGAGGAAAAGATAGATCTCCTGGGATCTGTCACTCCTTGGCATTTAATCAGCGAATGGCTGCTCTCAGCAAACTACCGAAGGGAAATCCCCAACACAAAAAGAAATAGTACAGGGAGACAAAGGAAGATTTTGGACATCAAAATAAACCAAACCAACCAAACCATGGAATGTGCCCCTTGGCAACCTGGTAGTAATTTTCCATTGTGTTTTGTGGTGTTCAAACTCTTCTGCCAGGTAGAAATCCAATGGTAAATTTGTGGGAAACCATTCTGGATTATCGGGGGTACTTTTGTTATTATGTAGTCCAACCAGTGGAAAGAATGCGTAGTCCCACGGCTCCTGCTCCCCTTTGACCTTGACAAAGAACAGGAACGCACTCTGCCCTCTTTCCCTTGCATTGCAAGTCACAGAGGCTTGCAGTGTTGGTGGGGCATGTAGCTCCCGCTCCCCACCTCTCAGCTGACTTGTGGAGAACAGGAGAAGCCCCTATGCCCCACCGGAGCTGCAATGGGGAGGGTTATCTGATTAACATGCCTCAACAAGGCAAAATTGAGATGTCACAAAACGTTCATGTAAATCTACCCTGTGGTTAAAACAGGGGTGGCTTTCCTGGTTTTTATAGACTCTTTAGAAAATACCCAAAGTACAGATTGAAGTTTCATCAACGTTCTTCTTTAAGCTTTGCTCGGGGAAGAGTGTGATGAATCTCACCTGTCTCCATAGTCATTACCACGGACATCATGAACCACCACCTGATGAACACACATATCATATCCTCCAATCTCTCAGCTCATGGAGCACCCTCTGCAGGGGCTTGGGGAAGCAAGTAGCATGCTGTCTTGGAAGCAGTTCAGACTCTTTTCCCCAGGGCAAACAGGTCAGGTCACAACTAGGCCCTAACTCTAAATTTGGGGAACAAAAGGAAATGGATTGCCCATTGTGACCTGTTGGGTGATTCTCCCAGGAGACAGAGATTGGACACTGTCGGAGACAGGATGCTGGGCTTGATGTACCATTGGTCTGACCCACTACGGCACTACTTATGTTTTTAAACTAGATTCAAGCTAGAACTGTTTAAAAGACAATGCTTTATGGGAGGGGTTGCCATCGCCTGAGATTTTATTATTCTTACATTCTAGGGGGTTTCTTAAAGTCCAAACCAATGAAATTCACAATAAAACAATGAGTATTTCAGCATGCTTTCTTATTTTAAAAGTACAGCTCTAGTCCTCATGGTTATGGAGAAAAGCTTGAAAAATGACTACATTCTGCATCAAAGGCTCAAAACCCAAAAGAAATAAAATCTCATTAATCCAGTCTCGTGATTGGGAAGGAAGGAGGGAGACACATACGTTTTTGGAATATCTGGTGCTAGCAGCCCTATATCTGGTCAAAAATATTGTCAGGTTTCTAAGTCCTGCCCTCTAGGAAGCCATACCTCTAAACAAAGCCAAACAATTGTAAGAGTCTTGCACTGGGGGACTGTGGAGCTGCTCAGGGTATGGAAAACTTGTGACAATTGACATGCATGTCTCCCTTCCCAAGCACTAAAGGCTTCCAACCTTGGAGTTACTTGTTTCTCCATGTGATGGGCCAGGCAAAACCATGGGATTATTTGGGTATGGCTGCAAAGCCTCCAAGATAGAAATGAGTCAGGCTGGGGGCTGGACAGCCATCTATCAGGGATGTTGTAGCTGTAATCGTCTTGCATCCAAGTAAGTAGCTGTTGTAGATGATCATCAAGAGGCACCTTCAAAATCTAGGAGTCTAGCTGCCCCTTCATAACAAACAGCTGCTGCACTGATTTGTAAACAACAAGTAGCTGCAAAGTGTCAGGGATGAATTTAGGCTGCTTGCCCACGTTCAGGGAGGGGTGTGGACTAACTCACATTAGCACGGTGACGTGAAACCCCCTGGTCGGGAGCACGGGGGTTTTAGCGCTATTTTTTCATTTGCCCATTAAATTCAATAATGTGATACACGGCTAGATTTTGAGCCCGATCTCGCGTTATTGAATTTAATGGGGGAAATGGAAAAATAATGCTAAAACCCCAGTGTCCACAATCAGGGGTTTCACATGACAGTGCTAATGTGAGTCCCTGCCCCACCCCGAACATCAGTAAGCACCCTTACACTTAATAGAACAATTAGTGCCACTGTCTCTTTTGGAAATCGAAGCAATTTTGAAGAAGCTTTGTGCATGTTTGTTTGTTCATCTTCTGTGCTGCAGAGGATAAACACTCTGTACTAAGTAACAGGTTCACCCTGATCAAACAGTTACATCTGCCTCACAATAAGAATAATTCCTCTTTTACCCCCTTCAGTCCTACAAATGTATAATTTATTTAAAGTCAAGTATTTCGCTCTAAAAAAATCTGCTTAATGGTATTTAGACACTGATAAAGATTAAGTCGGATCTGTTGCTGGAGTACCATCATCCCCAAATTCTCTGCATATTTCAAAGGGATTTGCAAAATAAATTCTTGCCATGTGCTGCACAACAGCAGATTATTACGGTAACTAACTATGCAGTGTGAATTACTGGACTATGATGAAATGGCCTGGGAAAAGCAGATGATATGATAAACTGATGAGCATTCTGAGTAGTGAAATTAGTATGCAATTAATGGAGCTCTCTGTAACATTTCATTCAAAAAAAATTGCTTTTATGACAACTGGCTTTTGGGGAAATGAACATGTTTTGTTGAGGCTTTTCTTTCTTTCAAAATTCATTGAAAACTTAGAAAATTTCCACAAAAATGTTTGTGGGGAAAAAAAAGTGTTGGGAGTCATTTAAAATTATTCATACTTCTCAAGTGTCCCACATTTTTCAGGACAACCCTGAGTTTACACCTCTCTTGTTATCTGTCCTGGAAAACTGCTGCAGTGTCTCTAGGAAGGGAGGTGTGAAAGACAGCCATTTGTAAGCCATCAGAGACAAATCAGGGATTTTAAAGCAGGAAAATCTGGGACGCTTGAGAAGTATGAAATTATTCATGGAAAGTACTTATCATTGACTGACCAGCTCTAACAGCTAATTACAGATCAGGAGGCAAGAAACAAGTGCTCTGGTCCAAACTCCATGCACACACAGACCAAAGCTTGAATTGCATGCACGCACATAGTGTGAGCACACAGCGGGGCTCGGGAAAAGTCCTCCACCTCCTGACCATGCCACCATTGTGACTGCCAGAGCTGCCCTGCTTCTCCCTCCCAACCACTGTGGGGTCAGGAGGTAGGGGACTTTTCCTGGATCCCACTGTGCACGCACACTGTGCGCGAATGCAATCTAAGTTTTGGTCTACTTTACATGCACGCCTGAGGTGTGCACATGGACTTTGAAGTGGGGCTAAATTGCCTTACTTATAGCTCTGGCCCATTTCTGTGGACAAATTCTCTGCTAGTATAACTGGCTGCTGCACCATTTACATTACTGGATGTTTCATCCATCTGCATGAGCAGAAAATTTGGTGTCCAGCTCTTACCTTTTCTTTTAGGGCATTACTACTATTTTTTGTGCTAACATTTGTATTTCCCCCCCCAAACACCTGGCATCAACTTCAGATAAACTGAAACTGTCTGTTTACAGATTATATTAATCCTAGTGGTGACTTAATCTACATCTACAGCAACACAACCTTACCTGGGTGACTGTACCAAGATTTTCATCAATGTCCATCAAAAGGTTTCCATTCTGCAGCTGCAAAGCATGAGTTATGAAAATGAAATGAATGGTTTATGAAAATGGCATGTATTACTGAGCATGACAGTGATAACCTCCATAATTACTGACTTCATGCATGAAATGCAAGTTCTTTCAATCTCACGGTAAGCTGCTATATTCACCCCAGGGATAGACATTCACATGTTAAAATGGTGGTTTCAGTTCCCTGCTCAGATACAACGTAACTGCTCCATCCACTCAGGCTTGCCACACATTACAAAAGTATCAAAGAGGGCACATATAAAGTTATCCCAGCATGGGCATTTCATACAGAATTACCCCTTCAGACCTTGATCCTGCTTGGGTATGGGCTCTTGTGTTGATCTTCTCCCACACCAGACTCCTATTGGGCTTTCTACCCCAAACTAATCACTGACCCGGTTCACACTCCCATTTATATTCATGGAAGTCTCCAATGAACCCTGTGTGGCATTCTCAACAAAACCCTCCATAACTTGGTAGGAAGACGTGCATTTTGAGTTAGGACAATATCTTAAAGCAAACAGCGCTCGCAACAAAATATATTTCTCTCTAGTTAAAAATGTGGGGTTTGAAATATGTAAAAAAAAATTGCACATTTCAGAAACAAACATGCTCTCTATGCTACAATAACAGAAAAGATTTGTAGCAATGTTTTTCAAAGCACTGGTGTGCAATTAATCTAAAATTATGCATGTATCTTGAAAAGAGAGCCTAAAAATTCTGTTGGGAGCAATGTAGCAATAAAAATGTCCTCCTGGTGCTACTTGTCAGGATTGAGGAGACAGAGGGTGGAAGGTGAGGATAAGCTTGTTTTAAAAGCGCGAGGAGACACAGGCAGTAGTTACAATACAATACAATACAAATCAGGGATTTTAAAGCAGGAAAATACAATATAAACAGAATCCCCCGGGCAAACAAAATTAAGTGAAATATATTGTGGCTACCTGAATAGTCTCTGATCTCCTAAACCAGGCAATCAACAATTTGTAACTATCTTAAAAGAGAATATGCACATTCTAAATGAGGAAGTTTCTTCTCCATTCCCAAGGTGTTTCTTTGACAATAGGAATCTGACAAATATGATGCCACAGAACAGTAGGATGTGCTATACATTACAAAGCCACTAGGGAAGCTCCCCCCACTAGGTGCTCCTACTGAAATGAAGGGAATTGTGAAATAAGGCTTCAGCTTCCGGTTGACTTTACTATAAAAAAGTAAAATGTTCTTGAAATCAAAAAGGTACAAATAAGAACTTCAGGATTTGGCCCATTGCTTTGTTCCGAGCTAGCTTTCTGGCCCATGCCATTTGGTCATGCTGTGTCAGATTCTGTCTTCAACTGTACCCTGCAGTCACACAGACTGCTCCGTGAGAGCATTTAAAAACAACAACAAAACCCCACAACACAACCAGAGTGTGGCATGGGAGAAGCACATGTGCGGTATTCAACAGACTATTAGCAATAACCTGACTCTGCTACAGCGGGACCTCCCACAAAACAAACACATGCCCAACATGTCACTGCACATTCCCAAGTGCCCAATTATGGTGCAGCAGTTGGGCTGCACCCCCCCATCAGCTCATGTTCTGTTTCGCTTACTGCCGACGAGAAACCTCCTAAGGCTGATGTGCTTGTGTCTATTAGAGCGTGGAAGAGTCTTCAATGGAGGCTTCACAGGGTAACCCAGGGCAGAATTTGGCCTTCTCATTCTTTCCTTGGTTAGACATTTCAATACAAAAGGTTCCCCCTTAACAATTAAAGCAAACAATCCCTCCTCACTCTCTATCCCTGGTGGTCTCTATAAAATAACCAGAAGTATGGGAAGTGACTGGGTTCCTTGATCTTCCTGCAGAATTGCTGTGTCTGGGTTTCTCTGTGTAGTGATGTAAATGCTGCTTTTAATTACTTGAAAATGCATCTCATCTTAGATGAAAATGCACCAACAGCTTATTCAGCAAAGGAGCAGACAAGCCAATTCTACCATCTGCTAGGGGGGGGGGAGTGGGAGGATTTGCTAGGAGGACTGTCCAAAAAGTATTAATCCCTATATCTGGGTGGTATTAAACCTTATAATGAAAGCTGTGTCTTTCCATGTAGGCACGCGAGCTATGCTGTAAATCTTATGAAGGCGAAATATTTAAATCTAGCTAGTTTTTAAACCTCTCCAGCTGGTAACAAAACTTCTCATAGCATTTTTCACTTTGTGTAGTAGAGGCAAAGAAGGGAGGAAGAAACGTGCATTACGTAGGAGTTGGAAGAGGCAAGTGTGCAGAAGTATAATGAAGTGCAAATTTCATATTTATTTTATTTATTTATTTATTTCATTATATTTATAGCCGCCCCCATGCCTACGGTATCTCAGAGCGGCTTCCAGCATAATATAAAACAATTTTTAAACATACAAAATCTACCATATCATAATTAAAACAAATTTAAAACACCCCCCCACAAAAATAAACCCCCCACCCCACCTTTCCCTCCGAAGGCCTGGGCGAGCAGCCAAGTCTTACTGATACGTCGAAAGGCCAACAGGCCCGGGGCCGGGCGAGCCTCCTCCAGGAGGGAGTTCCACAACTGCGGCCCGGCCACCGAGAATGCCCTCTCCATTGTGGCCCCCCGTCTTACACGGGGACCTCCAGAAAGTCGCTCCCGGTGGACCGAAGGGATCGCTCTGAGGAGCGGAGGGCGAGGCGGTCCCCGAGATATGAGGGGCCCAGACTATGTAGGGCTTTGTAAATCAATACTAACACCTTGATTCTGGCTCGGTACGCTATAGGCAGCCAGTACAGAGTGCGGAGCACCAGTGTTATGTGCTCACGCTGCCCCGTCCCCGTCAGGAGACGGGCTGCCGCATTCTGCACT
>QEPC01013865.1:16567798-16584071 GCA_003113815.1 Sphenodon punctatus
GAGATTTCGTCGAGAGAGGCAGGAGGGAAGGATGTGAGGAGAGAGGGGGGAGAGGTGGTATGGGAGCGGGAGGAGGAGGTGGGTGAGAGGCAATGTCCTGACGGATATTGTCAATCTTTGAAGTGAAGAATGATGCAAGATCCTGAGAAGCAAGGGAAGAGGGCGGAGGAGGGCAGGGGGGTTTAAGAAGGGAGTCGTAATTAGAGAAGAGGTGGTGAGGGTCGCAAGAGAAAGATTCGATCCTGGAGGCATTATAGTGTTGTCTAGCTAGGGAGATAGCCGAGGAGAGGGAGGAGAATTTGTAGTGGAGTAAGTCAGGGAAGGAGCACGATTTGTGCCAGAGGCGTTCGGCAGCCCGGGTGCAGGACCGGAGGTAGCGGATGTTAGGGGTGAGTCAAGGTCGGGGGTTTTGGGGCCGGATGGGGTGGGAAGAGAGGGGGGCAAGAGAGTTAAGGGTTGAGGAGAGAGAGGTGTTGAGAGCGGAGATGGCAGAGTCAGGGGAGGAGGAGGAGAAAACCGAGGGGAGGTGGGGGGAAAGAGAGGAGGCAAACTTCATGCAGGTAATGGCCTGCATACTGTGGAAGGGGTGCGGAGAGGGGGAGAAGGAGTGGGGTTGGTGGGAGAGGCTGAAAGTGGTGAGGAAGTGATCAGAATTATGGCAGGGATCAAAGGAGAGGTCAGCAAGAGAGCAATTTCGTGAGAAGATGAGGTCGAGGGAGTGGCCGTCGGTATGGGTGGGGAAATTGGTCCAGAGTCGGAGATCAAAGGAGGAGGTCAGGGAGAGAAAGCGGGAGATAGAGAGGATGGAAGGTGTGTCGACGTGAATGTTGAAATCACCAAGAATGAGAGTGGGGGTGTCATCAGAGAGGAAGAAGGTGAGCCAGCATTCAAAGTATGGGAGAAAAGAGGCGAGGGAACCTGAACCGTAGCCTCCTACTGTGCATGTACCAAATGGTGGTGGCTGTACTGTGCATGCGCAAAATATCAGCACCCTACACTCTGCCACCATTTTGCACATATGCAGCATGGCCACCACTTTGTGCATGCACAGTAGGACAAATCAATCCAATTGTTCCAGCAAAATATGGATCGGAGTCTGCATTTTTCCAAATCGATCAGAACGGTGGGAATCGAACTGAAAACGTAATCATTTCTCTAGGTATCATACATATTTTGATTTACAGCATAGGCATGGAAAGGCACGGAACCCTGGGTATTTTTAAATGAGATGTGTCCACACATGGCCACCCACTATCCATGTGTCCAACTGCTCGTGGGAAGGTGGCGCGTGGGGAAGCATGCTCCTGTGACCCACGCACCAGCCACTCATGGCCACGCAGAGAGCACTCCCAAAAAAACTGGAGCGCCCCATGCGGGGCAAGGCAAAAGGGTGTGTGGGGATAGGCACCCTCATGTCGCTCACTTGTATGAACCGGGGCTCCCAACCACTCCAGACGACAGGTCCATAGCCTGGCCGCCTCCCCGGTCCCTCCCACAGCCCTGCCAAGAGCTCCCTGGGGAGCTCTTAAAAGGACACAGATGCGAAGTATAACACCGCATTGGCTCAAAGCACAACAAAACCTGTCATGATGCACGAGAGAAGAGCCAACGCCATGGAGGACAGCAGCTTGGATGGCAGCTTCCTGTATGTCCCGTCCAGAAATATGCACCTTCGTTGCAGGCTGGGACTACCAGCAGTTGCAGCGGCTGCACCATTTTCTGGGCAAGAAGGAGTTACTGGCTTCATGTTTCCATGGTGTTCGGGGCTATGTGTCATGGCAGAGGGTGGGCGCGAGCTGACCGGGTCGCCGATCGAGGGTGGACATACGCGGCCAGAAATGGATGCGTGGCGCCCACACATGTGCATAATCGGCGACGGTGTCACGCGTAAACCCGCCTCCCGGTAGTTTTGAAAAACAAGCGCGGGTGCCGCCGCGATCGTCCAAAAACGGCCTCAGGCAGGAGCAATTAGGTCCTATGGATCATGGCAGAGAAACTTCAGAAGATGAAAAGAGAGTGGCATTAATAAATAAAGGAAACGTCTTCCATGGTCTACCACGGACCACAGTGAGTTAAGATACCAGAATAAAGTACTGCAGTAAGTGCAGTAATTAACTAGTAAGTAAGAAAAGTAATTAACTTTATTTCTTCTTCCTTTCTTTAGTGGGCTCTTGAGGATAATGTCATGAGGAATCCAATGAGCAGGATATCAGACAGCTAATGGAGGCTCGATAGGTCTAGAGTGAGTTCTTGATAACAGGACAGATGCTTGACAGAGCTACTTGTTTGCAAGGAGTGGATGCTGGGTAGAAAGGCTATGATAAGTCTGTCTGTACAAGCTGTGATAAGAAGCAGACCCTATGATTTGAAGTAAATAATTTAAAGCGGCTCTTACTTACATGAACGCGCAGGAAGCCAATTGTATTTCAACCAACCTTGCACGGAATTCTGGAGACCAGACTAAGCAAAGACAGCAGGAAAGTGAACAGACCAATAAAAACAAAAGAAAGGAAACCCAGAAGCCATGAAGGAAATATCGTGAGCGCAGCTTTTTGGCAAGGCACGTTGGAATGCAAGTATCTGTACATTCTTTCAAATGCAAAAACAACACCCCGCAGTAATGTGGTCAAATTCTCCTTTGCACCAGATCTGTGCTGAGTACAGGGAATGTGAAAATGGAGATAAAGGGTGAAAAATAAATGGCACGATATCCACCCAGGAGCGGGTGGTAACTGGGTCGTCTAAGATTCTTAGCAGCAGGAAAGATAGTTCCTGATATTGCCATTGTAATGAATTGAAGCGATCCCATTTTGAAGTCAGCTAGTACGGTGAGCCCCTGATTCTTAATTATAGACATGTATTTATTTTTATGTTAAATATATTTTAGATTCAATACCAACGAAAAGTACAAACGTTTCAGAATTTTCAGTAACAAGAGATAATTCCTCTCATGTTTAATGGGGAATATTGGTAGACATTATGATATGTAGGGCCAGAAGAACTCTATTAAAGTGCACCTGCTGTATAATGTGGCTGGCTTTTAGGTCTAGACAAGGGATGGAGGACTGCAGGCCATGGGGCTGAATGTGGCCTGTGGCTAGTTTTTATGTGGTCTTTCCCCAGTGCCTAAATCTCACCCCTGGATCCTGTTCCTAAACCCAATCACTGAAAACCTGAGTTCAGGGTAAGGGAGCAGAGATGCAGCATGCACACAAGGATAGGAGACAGGTCCATGGCACAGATCCATGATTTGGACCCTTCTCTTCTTGAGTGCAGCTCTTAAGCACCCTTGCCTCCTGCTTCTATGGGTGTACTGTTTTTAGATGGACGCAGGGATGAATATCCAGGGGTGCACCCCACATCTGCCCGCTTACAGCTCCACCGGGGTCCATTTTTAATGGACCTGGTGACTGCTGTGGCCCCCAGTCTGCCCACAAAATGCCCCTCCCCCACACCATAGTGTTGTGGACTAGAGCATCTGCAATGCTATGGCATTGCTGGGACAACCCTTGTCCGGGAGTGGAGCTGCAGCGGCCATCTGTCGATCAGACGGATGGCAGCACCGCTTCCAGCTGGTGCTTCTGGATGTTTCGGAGCACCACCAGTAGAGCTGCCCTGGAGCACAGGCAGCTTGTCTGACTCCTGCTCTGCCTGCACATCTGGTGGGCCGCCTGGGAGTGAGGCGAGGCAGCTCTCTGTGTGAAAACACCCTATGTGGTTCTTGGAGCTTGGACTAATCTTCCAAGTGGTCCCTGGGAGGGAAATGTTTTCCCATCCCTGGACTAGGACCTATATGAAAGTAGAGGCTATGTTCAGAACTGGGTCTGACGTTCTGCCAGATTCAGGATTATTTGGTCGGTTGCTTTCGTTCAGATTCATCTCAAGGGAGTTGAACACTTATTTACTTTATGAAAAATTCCAGGAGGCTTCCAAAGTACACACCAACAACTACTGTTATCATTAATGAATATTCTGAGAGAGCGAGCAAGCCCTGAAGGTCTTGGTGTAGTTTATTAAGCAATAAAAGTTTAATTCTTCAAACCTTTGCAGCCTTGTATATTGGAGCTACAAAATCATAATAATATTATCCAGACCCACTGTATATTTACGGACACAATTTGGAAAATATAATAGACTTACTAATTAGTATACCCCTAGAGCCAGTGTTGGGTTATTGGAAAGACTTCTCAAAGCAGAAAACCTTTGTAAGACACATCACAGCTTCCACAGAATGTGGCTGCGAGGAAAACCATTTTCTCTCCACTGAAGACCTCAATAACTCCAGTGCCTTTGTCAGTGTAAGGGACAGGGTGTCACGCCGCACTCTCAGCCACAGGGACCATCAAGGGGCGTAAGAGGGACCCCGCAGGTTCCGCAAGGGGATGCCCCCCCCACCGAGAAACAGAAACCCGCCCCCGCCGCAGCAAACGGCAACATTGGACCCGCTGCAGGGAGAGGTCTCGTCACAGCCAGAAGAGTCAGCCCCGCCCCGGTGCATGCATAACGATGCGACGCACGTCGTAGGGGGCGGGGCTCTAAGAAGACTGCAGCTGGATCATATAAAAGCACCGGCGGGGCACCAACTCCTCGCCGGTAATCGATGAGAGAAGCTGGCCCCCCTTCAACTTTGCCTTGCTGAGAGCTAAGTATTCTGTTGACTGCTGAGTCTGTGTTTGGTCCCTTGTCTGTGTTTCCCTTCTAGCCTTATCCTCCCTTGAAAACTTGTGTTGACTGTTGTAGCCTGTGTACCCTCCACCTCCAGTTGTTGGCCCCTTCCCCACTCTGTAGTATTAGCCCTTGCCCTCATCCTTCACCCCCTCCTGATACCCTTCGCCCCCTCCCGATACGCCTGGTCCACTCCCTAACCCCTCCAGACTCCAACACCTTTCCTCCCCCCCCCGTGATCCCTGACCTTGTGTCCCCCACCAAGGTGGGTCCCAAGGTCCCCCACCTTGGACCCATCTCCCGCTTTCCTCTACACCACACCTCCCCCACTGTGCTCTGCACGGGAATACCTAGGCCCCCATGCCCTTCCCTGTGAGCCTGAGGGTGAGTCTGAGCCCGTGTACGAGTTCCTCTTTCTTGGTTGGCAAATTCTCTCTCAACCCCTATGATGATACAGGCTGCCTTGTGAAATACGAGGAAAGCCCACCCAATAACCTGTGGGGATTTCCAGGGAGCCTTGCGAGTATCAGAGAGAGATCGCCATACCCTAGGGAACCGCCTTTGGCGGGTTCCTCTCTACTGTCCCCCCACTCCCTTGTACCCCCCTTCTGCATACCCCGACCATTCCCTTACCCATCCCCCTCACTTCCCCTAACAGAATTACCGTCACTCAACTCCTTAATTATGGAACCACAAGAGTCTGCCCAACAGATTCAGGGGCTGATCCATGCGGTCCAAAGTCTAACTATGGAGGTGCAGGACCTCAAGAAACAGAACCAGGACCTCCAGGAATATAACCAATTCCTGCAGGAAGCCCTTGGAGTGACCAGGGGAACCGGGGGCGTTTTCCCCGTAAGCTCCTCCGATACTCCTGTACCCCCTTCCCGCTCGGCCATGCCCATCCTGGGACCCCGAGAACCTAAGGCTTCAAAACCGGATACATTTTATGGGGATAGACGAGCTTGACAGGGGTTTCTAGCCTTGTGCAGTCTGGTTTTCCAGACTCAACCCCTCACCTACCACACTGATCAGACCAAGGCAGCCTTTATCATCGGTTTGCTAGGAGGTGTGGCCCTGGATTGGGTTACTCCCCTTCTAGCTACCAATGATCCCATATTACAACACTATGAAGACTTTATAAAGCAATTTAAATCCCTGTTCGACTACCCTCATCGGGTCAGAGAAGCCGAACATGCCATTCTACACATTAAACAAGGATGGTCCCCCACTCCTAGATTATATCACATGCTTTCGCTGTTTGTCCTTTGACGTAGGACGGGGTGACGCTGCGCTGCGAGCGTTATTTCACCAAGGACTGGCAGATGAAATTAAGGACCAGCTCGCAGGGGCTGCAACCTCCCCATCCACCTTAGACAAATTGGCAGCATTAGCCATCTAGATTGATGACCGGTTAATGGAGAGGAAGCATGAACGACAATGAGAACAGAGCAGAGTAGGAGGTTATAGAAACCCCCGACTCCCCCTGACACCCCCAACATCAGTAAGTGAGGACTGTGGAGGACAGCCCATGCAAATTGGGGCAGTCCGAGGGCCATTGAGCCCCGCTGAAAAGGAAAGAAGGCGTTTCCTGCATCTTTGTTTTTATTGTGGGGCTAATACCCACTTTTCAAGGGAGTGCCCCCTGAAGCCTGTCCGCTCCTCGCCATCGGGAAACGCCAAGGACCGGGATGGACAGGGGGCCTCCTGGTGACTTCACTATTCTCCGACCAATCCAAAAGCAGTTCAACTTCTATCCATCGGCAACTGTTCATACCTCTTATGGTGCAGTTAAGTCCTTCCACCTCCCGGGTCATAAGAGCTCTGGTAGACTCTGGAGCGTCGGGGAACTTTATGGATGTCACATTTGCCCGGACCCATGGAATTCCGAGCCAGATTAGACCAAAGGTAGAGACGGTCCAGACAAATGATGGGTCCCAGATATCTTCCAGTCCAGTGCTTAAATGCACGCAACCCCTGAGGTGCCTGGTGGGAGCGCACCAGGAAATTATCCAATTTGACCTTATTGCCTCGTCCTTATTTTCTCTAGTTCTAGGCTTCCCTTGGCTCGCTCTTCATAACCCCAGTATTGACTGGGTACAGAGGAAACTTCACTTTAATTCACCACACTGCCAAGAATTCTGCTCCCTCCCCACTCCTGCGTGGGTGGGAGCTACAACAAAGACTCCTTCTCATGACACTGCCCAGCTTCCCTCGGTGTACAAGGATTTTGAAGGAGTCTTCAACAAACAAGAGGCAGCAGAACTGCCTCCACATTGGCCATATGATTGCCCCATTGAACTCCTCCCTGGAGCGGAACCTCCGTATGGACGAATTTATAACCTCACCCAAGGAGAAACAGAGACCTTGCGGCAATATATTAAGGAAAACCTAGAAAAAGGATTTATCAGACACTCCTCTTCCCCTGCAGGAGCACCCCTCTTTTTTGTGCCCAAGAAAGAAGGCGACTTACGCCCCTGCATAGACTACCGTGGCCTTAACAGTCTCACGTTTAAGAACCGGTATCCCCTACCCCTTATTTCTGAACTCCTGGGAAAGCTGAAGGGGGCTCGGATCTTCACAAAGTTGGACCTTAGAGGAGCTTACAACCTTGTGCGCGTAAAAGGGGGAGACGAGTGGAAAACTGCCTTCCGAACGCGGTTCAGACATTTTGAATACTTAGTGATGCCCTATGGGTTAGTTAACGCTCCGGCGATCTTCCAACATTTTATAAATGATATTTTTAGGGATCTATTGGACACTTTTCTCGTGGTGTATCTGGATGATATCTTGATTTTTTCTCGTAATCCTCAAGAACATGTCAGACACGAGTCAGGTACGAGTGGTCCTCCAGCGGTTAAGCTCCCACAAATTATATTGTAAGATAGAAAAGTGTTTATTTCATGCAACCATAGTGCCCTTCCTAGGGTTTATTGTCTCGGCCCAGGGAATCCAAATGGATCCGAGCAAAGTCGCCGCAATTCATCGGTGGCCAGCCCCCTCCTCTGTTAAGGCATTGCAAAGGTTCCTGGGAAGTACAAATTACTACCGCCAATACATCAACCATTATGCCCGCAAAACGGCCCCGTTAACCCAGCTGTTAAAGAAAGGAGCAAGCTACCAGTGGCGGGGACCCCACACAGCAAGCCTTCCTACAATTAAAGCAGGCATTCATGGCGGCACCCCTACTTCAACACCTGGATGTCACCCAGCTGTTCATTGTTGAAGCCGACGCTTCCGATAAAGCCCTAGGAGCAGTCCTCACACAAAAGCTCGAGGGCCACAAGCAGAGGTTGCCCTGTGTCTATTATTCGCGGCAACTTTCCCCTGCAGAGCGGAATTATACTATTCTCGACAAAGAACTTCTAGCCATAAAGGCAGCTTTTGAAACCTGGAGGCACTTCTTAGAAAGGGGGCCTTACCCCATCTTAGTATTAACTGACCATAAGAATCTAATGTACCTTCAGACTGCACGTATCACTAATGGACGGCATGCTAGGTGGGCGTTGTTCTTTGCGCGCTTTTGGTTCAAGATTCAGTATCGACCCGGACCGGAGAATACTGAACCGTGGTGTCGCCGGTTCAGTATCGACCCGGACCGGAGAATACGATGGCCGAAGTAACTGACACCCCTACCTCGCCTCCCGAACCCGTGGTGTCGCCGGGGGTATTTGCGGTCACCCTCCCTTCTATCCAAGACCTGAAAAAAGAAAGCGCACACACGAATCCCGACTCCATTACCATAAAGGACGGGTGGTCGTTCCCCCCCGCTACCGCCCTCAGGTACTATGGGCCTACCACGACTCCCCACTGGCAGGACCCCCAGGAATCAAACGCACCTTAATCCTCATACAGAGGACCTTTTGGTGGCCCCACGTCCATTAGGACGTGAAAAATCACGTAGGTGGCTGTTCCACCTGCGCCCGAATCAAGATTCCCCGGCACCTTCCCGTGGGTCTCCTGCAGCTAACTCCAATTCCAAAGAGACCCTGGCAGAGAATTGCCATGGACTTCAGAGTGGGACTTCCGGTGTCTAAACACTGTACGGCAATCCTCGTTATCGTGGAATATTTCACCAAAATGGGACATTTTATACCATGCACGGGCCTTCCAACGGCCAAAGAAACTGCGATGCTCTTAGTAAAAGAAGTTGTCTGCCTCCATGGAACTCCCCGGGAAGTTACCTCGGATCGCGGGCCCCAATTCACTTCGCGATTCTGGAAGGCGTTTTGTACCCTCCTTGGAATCAAGATTCAAACCACCACCACGTACCATCTTCAAGCAAATGGGCAGGTGGAGCGTGTTCACCAACATATAGAACAATACCTCCGGTGTTTCTGCAATTATCTCCAAGACGATTGCATAGAGCAGCTTCCTTTAGCGGAATTTACTTATAATGACGGGCCCAATGCCTCCCTCGGGAATTCCCCTTTTTTTGTGTCATATGCATTCCATCCAGACATAGGTCTTCCAAGGTTACCTGCCACCATGGTTCCGGCAGCCGGAGCCTTGGTGCAACGAATCAAACTCATCCAAAAGAAGGCACACCAGTACCTCCAAAAAACACGACAACAATATAAAAAGAATACTGACAAGAAACGACAACAGGAACCTGCCTTTCAGATTGGGGAACTTGCTTGGGTCAGACGCAAGAATTACCCCTCGCTTCGACCTTCAGCAAAACTTGATGATGTCTACATGGGGCCCTACCCGATTCGTAGGAAACTCAACGTCACGTACACCCTAGGGCTCCCCCGCCACCTACGCGTCCATCCCTCATTCCATGTGTTGCTGTTAAAAAAAGGCAGCGCCCCCCTTATACCCTGCTCATCAAGCAACCCCCCTCCGCCCTTTTTACACCATGGTGTTCCAGAGTATGAGGTTTGAGCGATTCTGGATTCCCGATACATTGGCTCGCACCTCCACTATTTGGTGGACTGGAAGCACTACGGCACAGCAGAACGTTCCTGGGAATCCACCTCAAATCTTCATGCCCCTCAGATGGTTCTTGCCTTTCATCGTCATCACCCTTCCTGCCCGGGTCTCCGCACCCTAGTGGGGGGTAGAAGGGGCACTGGACGGGGGGGTACTGTCACGCTGCACTGTCAGCCACAGGGACCATCAAGGGGCGTAAGAGGGACCCCGCAGGTTCCGCAAGGGGATGCCCCCCCACTGAGAAACAGAACCCCGCCCCCGCCACAGCAAACGGCAATGTCGGACCCGGACCCGCTGCAGGGAGAGGTCTCGCAGCCAGAAGAGTCAGCCCTGCCCCGACGTAGCGCATGCATAGCGGCGCGACGCATGTCGTAGGGGGCGGGGCTCTAACAAGGCTGCAGCTGGATCATATAAAAGCACCAGCGGGGCACCAACTCCCCGCCGGTAATCGATGAGAGAAGCTGGCCCCCCTTCGACCTTGCCTTGCTGAGAGCCAAGTATTCTGTTGACTGCTGAGTCTGTGTTTGGTTCCTTGTCTGTGTTTCCCTTCTAGTCTTATCCTCCCTTGAAAACTTGTGTTGACTGTTGTAGCCAGTGTACCCTCCACCTCCAGTTGTTGTCTCCTTCCCCCCTCTGTAGTATTAGCCCTTGCCCTCATCCTTCGCCTTCTCCCGATACGCCTGGTCCACTCCCTACCCCCTCCGGACTCCAACACCTTTCCTCCCCCCACCCCGTGATCCCTGACCCCATTCCCCCACCTTGGACCCATCTCCCTCTTTCCTCTACACCGCACCTCCCCCACTGTGCTCTGCACGGGAATACCTGGGCCCCCACGCCCTTCCCTGTGAGCCTGAGGGTGAGTCTGAGCCCGTGTACGAGTTCCTCTTTCTTGTTTGGCAAATTCTCTCTCTGTCCCTATGATGATACGGGTTTCCTTGTGAAATACGAGGAAAGCCCACCAAATATCCTGAGGGGATTTCCGGGGAGCCTTGCGAGTATCGGAGAGAGATCACCATACCCTAGGGAACTGCCTTCGGTGGGTTTCTCTCCACTGTCCTCCCAACTCCCTTGTCCCCCCCTTCTGCATACCCCGACCATTCCCTTACCCATCCCCCTCACTTCCCCTAACACGGGGGATGAGGCATCTGGGATGTAGACAGATGGCTAGGATGGGGGAACAAAGGGCTTGGAGCAAGGCAGGGCAAAGCAAAGGCACAATGAGTGACGAAGTGAACCAGGAACTAGGACAGGTCAGGCCTAGGACTTTGCCCTATGTGAAAACAGATGTCATGTTCAACACAAGACCTACCAGCAGGCTTCCTATTCTGACTGGCAGCCAGCTAGGAGGTTGTGAGGCATGGCAATGGCAGCGGCAGACAGGAAGATTGAGCCAGGCCTTTTGGGGGTGGCTGGGATCATGTCACAGGAGGTCTAGCCACTGCTTCAGAAGCTTTAGGAGTGAGGGTTCTACTGTCTGAAGAGCACACAAGGGGTCACATTCTGTTCCCAGCTACAGTGGAGTCACTTCACTTTACCTAACTGTTTTTATTCCAGATACACAGGTGTAACTGGGAGCAGAATTTGGGCCATTCTGCTAGTAGGAAGTGCAGCTGCCCATCTCCTTGATGAGGCAGGCTGTGGTAACCACTTGGGGCCACTTCTTCAGCTAATACGAACAGGCATTAACTGTCCATTTACTTTGACTGGTCAACACCAACACAGACCAGATGAGTGTCTAGCCCAAAGTGCGGGAGTTCCGGGCACCACACTAGTTAACGAATCACTTCCTGATTCAAAGGCCTTGATGTTTATTTTTAAAACTGTTGTTGTCCGGGTCTAGATTTTGCCTCTTGCTATCAAACTGAGACAGGAACATCTCTACCCTCTGAGGCCTCCAACATCCTCAGAACTGAGCAGAAGGGAAACCTGGCAGTTATTGCTGCTGCATGAGTGACCAGGGGAGCAAAATTCAGGAGTACCCAAAACTCACAGGGGACATGTCCCCTCCATTCCCCTATTCCCTTGCATGTACCATCTGCCCATCAAGATTGCACAGCAAGTGCACACAGAAAGGCATTCTCAGTAGCTGCCCTAAAGTTATGGAACTCCTTCCCCTGGGGGTTCACCTAAGTTTGAGCCTGCTCATCTTGTGGAGACAACGTAAGTCAATTAATTTAAACAAAAATTCGGCCAGGCATTTGGCAGGAGGGGACAGGATTTAAAGTATTTTAATTGGTTTTATCTGTCTGTATTTACTGTATATGATGTTGTGTGTGGTAACTTGCCCCGAGTCCTTGGGATAGGGAGAGATAACAATTTTAAATAAATAATAAATACATGCCCTTGTTTACCATAAACCTTTTCAGTTTAGCCCAGTTAGCATGCCCTTGTTTTGGTTCTTGGAATGTAATTATCTTTAATGGCTAAGTGGTGGTTCCAAATACCTTGGTAACTAAATACCTAAGTACTAGAATACCAAGTTTAAGAGTAATTAATACAGTTGGTGGGTGACACACAAAATACTAATGGTGTTTATCTCTCTTTCTTGTTTATTTCGAATGAAGGGCTTTCTCAGGTAGTCAAAGGCACTTGTGTGTTGATTCACTGAGGTCTATTTTACTCCATCTGATTTGAAACTATGTTAATTCTGAACTCCCTTGGTGCTATAGTTGTTTATCTTTCACAGGAAGACTGTTTTAAAGGTTCCGTCTCTGTGTTTAGCTCCGATGGATTCTAGTCAATCAAGAATCTAATGCTGCAAATAGTTTCTAAGCCTTTACAGTCATTCTCTTTCTTGGCTTTGTTCTCTTTCAAATTCCCCTTAGGGTATTCCTATATATGTATTTCCCCTCCACCCTCCCTGCAGACAACCACCTGAGACAACAATTTTATGAGTTTATGCATCCCTGGTATTGGTGACCAAAACACGACTGCATTTCAGATTTGTTTTCAAAAATCTATCCGTCCGCTTATATAGTCCTGATAATGTGACAGAAAATAAGGTGCGCGTTCCTACTGAACAGGAGCAGTAAAAATACAGGCTGAGATTCAAGGATGCATGAATCCAGATCCAAGACAAGTTTTAAAAATCAGCTAGCGTAGGTAATGAAGAGTTTTTGCATTAAAGACAGACCACAGTGGAGGAGACCTGCCTCCTGTTTAGAGCAAGGGTGGGGAACCTCAGGCTTGGGGGGTCAAATGCGGCCTGTGGCTAGTTTTTATTTGGTCCCTTTCAGGTTCCTAGACCTGGCTCGTGGATCCAGCTCCTACTCCCAAGCACTGAAAGACGGAGTGCACGGTAGGGGAGGAGAGATGAAGGCTTGCACACAAGGATAGGGGATGCCTGAGAAAGGGTTCTGTATGGTCCTAAAGCCTGACACAGATCTATGATCTAGGATCTCCTCTTCCTGAGCACACTCCTTAAGCACCTCCCCTGTCAACTTCTATGTGGCCCTCGGTTCTTATAGTAATTTTCAGAGAGGCCCCTGAGGGGGAAAAGGTTCCACACCCCTGATCTAGAGAGAGAGGCTGGATGCTGTTTTTGCCTCTCTCTCTCTTACATTTGGGACTTAGTCCAGGTGATCTCTTTCACTGGACCAACTGCAGCTGGTGAGATTATGCAAGCTTTCAGGGCCTTTCCTCAGACATGAGGAATGTTTTCAGTGTCTTCTGACTTGTTACGTGCCTGAGGAAGGGTCCTGTAAGGCCCTGGAAGCTTGCACAATCTCACCCACTCCTGTTGGTCCAATAAAAGAGATCACCTGAACTACTTTGTCTTTGGGTCTCTGGGCACTATATCTCCAATCCAATGAAAAAGACATCCATTTGACATCTATTTAGCAACCTTCAATAGTGGAAATTTTAGACTGCTGAGTTCGGTTCCCATTTTCCCCCCACATGATCAAAACAATACACTGTTTAATGAGAAAGAGTGGCCGCATTGCCCATACATACATATATATTGCCCAAACATTATATATAATGTTTGCAAGCCCCAACATGTCATTGAAGTGGCTCAGCTAAATGTCACCACATTACTCATGTCTGTGAGATGTGATACAGTCTGCTTGCCATTGTAATTTATATTTAATATGTACTAATAGGTTGCGAGCGTCATGCACCAGAAAAATGGAAGATGTGTCCACAGAGCCTTTGCGTTCACTTTATACTGCCCTTACAATACAGATATTAGGTGACTATTTTGCCCTTTAATATAGTGAAGGGAAAGGCATTATTTATTTGCACAGTTCTATACTGGTACTACAGCTGTTTGTGCTTGAATGCGAATATCTGTACATTCTTTCAAATGCAAGAACACCACCCAGCAGAAATGTGGTCAAATTCTCCACTGCCAGAACTGTGCTCAGTACAGGAAATGTGAAAATGGAGATTAAGGGTGAAAAATAAATGGCACAATAACCACCCATGAGCAGGTGGTAACCAGGCCGTTAACTAACTCAGCCCGGACCAGGAACAGTGGCGCCCCTGCATGATTTCCTACCAAGGGTGTGTGTCTCTGTGTGTGGGCTAATGCATGCCCACGTGTAGGTTTGTGGGCCAATATGTGGGTGTCCTATCTGTTGGGTGGGGCGGCTGGGAAGGAGGTTCTGCATGCTCTCCGGAATTCTGCTTGTCTCTGTCCCAGGAGGCAAGAAGATGAGCAGGGCTCCTGGATGGAACATGGAGCAGCCAGCCAGGAAGGGGACCTGAAAGGTGATTTGCAAGCTATGAGTGTCCGTTAACACTCCCCTGAATCGCCGTCTATTGGGTGCTGTCGCCCACAGGATGAAATTCCCACCCTAGGTGGTCCCGCTGCCTCCAATCCAGCTGCAGTTGGTGCAGTAGGGGAGGGGGGGCATCTGCCCGCTTGAAGCCGCCATAGGCAGCCCTGCCCCCCCCCCACTTCCAATCCAGAGCTTCAGTGTCTGGATGGGGGTGGGTGCATCCAGTGATGAGCTGCACAACACACTAGCACATTCACTACTAATGAATAATGAAACTGTTCTAAATGCATGGCAATACAATCTTTGTCACGGCACACACCTCTGTGCGCTCTCTCTAATTTTCATATTACTCGTTGTGTAAAACAGACAGCCACCCCCCTCCCCCGGGTGATAAAGATATATGGTGCTTTCAGATGCCACAGTTACCACCCTGAGACACCAGTGGCAAGACCATCATTTTGCATCTGGTTTACTTGATTTTTTCATGATGTCTGAACAGATCCACCGTGTAGTATTGCCAAGAACATCAGCAGTAGAAGCATTACAGAAAATGCCTCGGGTATCTCGACCACCATTCACCACGTGGTTGACCTGTTCAGATGCCACAAACAGTGCCATCATGGGGTATACCAGAGTCCAGTTGGAGTCTGTGAGCGGCAACGGTGATGACTGAATGCACTAGGAACAGTGTCCAAGCAATGTGTTTGTCCAAGGCAATGTGGATCGAGATAACTGTTCTGTTTCCTCAAAAACGGAACAGTTATGTCTTTTTCAACTGGAATTCCCATTGGAAACAGTTCTGATCAGAATCCTGACTGCGGGGGGGGGGGCGGGGGGGAGCCACTGCACACATGCAAATGATCGCCAGACTGCTTGCGCATGAACATGGCTTAATTTTTTATATTTTAAAAAAAAAATTGTTCGTTCTGATCGGAATCAGGTGGAATATTGTCTGTTCCAACTGGAATAAATGAAATGTCTGATTCCAATTGGAAATTGGAAAGAGCAGAATGTCGGCTTCGGCCCTAGAATGCAGGCATGCACGTAAGCTACTCAGCAAACAGATAATTCATAAAAGAATGTCTTAACGACTCTTTTATGAAGAAAGAATCTCTTCTAACAAAAAAAATTGCAGCTCATCCAAAACAAATGCCAATAAAACTTTTACAAATGCCACCCTATTACGTATGTTAGGCTTCTGACCGTAAGTAGGTCAGAAAGTAGCAAGTCAATCCATCTGTCAATTTACTACACCAACAGCCATGAGGAAAAAAAACTACATCTGTGTTATTGTATTAAAGAAAGTCGTTGGGGAGGATCTCCTATGCCTCACGTGCGGCGCAAACACAGCCATTTGGAATGCATTGTGCCGTGTGGAATCTGCAGGGTTTGGGATTGTGGCAATTGTACGTAACAGAGCATTACCGTGGAATCAGTTACCCAGATTCACCACTCCATGCCACTGCAAATGGGACGGGAAGTTGGCTTAAGACAGAAATTAGGGATGGGCGAACGCGGTTCGGCAGTTCAGAGTTCGGCCCGAACTCGGCCTGTTCGGACGACCGAACTCGAACCCCAACATACCGAACAAACTGAATACCGAACGGCAAAATGCCCGAACAGTTCAGTCAGTTCGGATCACGTTCGGATGAGTTCGGGTGGCAAAAAAAGGTTCAGTGGAAGGTCAAACATTACAAGGAGGTGTCAGTCACTGAGGAGCAGACTTCCAGGCACCAGGGGTGGAGAGGCTTGCAAGAAATGAAACTAATTATCTGCCTCCCCCCCTTCCCAACACCTTCTAAGCTAGTAACTGTTCCTGAACAGCAGGCGTTGAGTAGGATTTTTAGATTGCTTTAAGTTTCATTTCACTTTTGTAATGAAATGAAACTTAAACCATAAACTGAAACCTTGTGTTATGCACTGTACAGACTCATTGAGTATGTAATGTATGT
>QEPC01013865.1:16584171-16681215 GCA_003113815.1 Sphenodon punctatus
TGTGTACTTATTAGATAATCCATTTAGTTCATAGCATTTAGAATAGTTAATAGCAGTTAGATTTAGTGTAGATAGATAGATATAATATTAGATTAAAAAAATAAATTAAAAAAACCCATATAAAAACCAAAAAACCAAATAAAAAACAAAAGAAAACCATATAAAACCCAATAAAAAACCCCAAAACCATATAAAAAACAACCCCCCCCCCATAACAACACTTCCCGAATGGCTGAACCGAACAGCCGAATGGCCAAACAGAACAGCCGAAAGGCCTAACCGAACAGCCTGTTCGGACGACCGAACCGAACAGCGGAACCCGAACTCGGCGAACGTACGAACCGAACGTAGATGAACCGAACGGACGAACCGAACGGACGAACCGAACACAGCCGAACCCGAACTGCGATCTGTTCGCCCATCCCTATGGGAAATTTCTCTTGCGTACAGGCAACGTAGCCATTTCTATAATATTTGGTCCTGGACCCCTGCAGTGTAAGAGACGTTTCAGCAAGCCAAGTCTGGCATAATAGTCCCCTCAGACTACTCTTAACATACCAAAGATACGGAATCAATCCTCATGTATATGGAGTTTACTTAACTGCATTGTGAGGGCAGTGCGGGGGAGGAGACTTGCAGCACTTGAGACACATAAAAATTAGGAGATAAAATATTTATATTTTATGATTTCCTAATGTTGTCACAACATGTGCACCCGCCTTCTTCCAATGAGTCCTACAACAATTAACAGACTATAGAATGATAGATTAAAAGCTCTAAATTAGATTGGATTGCACACACCTTGCTACAGGTGCTGTGTTTTTCTGGAAACTGTAGGGAAATCTGAGTTTCTTGGAAAATAGCAGATCTATACACTAAAAAGCTTGCACCTGCTGAAAAAGTAAAGCCAAAGTGCATTGTTTTTTTGTTAGTTAACATTTTCGCTAAGACATATTTGAAATGCAGAACCTAATTAAGATTTACTGATTGTAGACCTCTCTTCTTCCCTTTAAAACTAATTTAGTTTGCTATTGTAATATTCATATAATACATTATCATTATGATAACGATGAATAATTCATATAGGGGCTGATCCTAAACCCTCACACATGTGGTTTGCGCGCGCACCATAGTCCCCATAGCGGGGATGTACGTGTGGTTACTTGCAGGGTGCACATGGTTTATGTGCAGAGTGCATGCAGTACACAGGGTTTAGGATCAGCCCCATAGCAACAGCAACGTGCCTGGCACTGATTAGAGTGAGGTACCTGCCCCAAGGGCCTTGCAATCTAGAATGGACAAGAGAAGGTACACATGGGGAAGGACAGGGAAGAGAGGACAGTGCATGTGCATGTGCTTGGCTTAGTTGCAAAGGATGAGGGGGGCATCTTGAAAGAAGAAGCATGAATGAGCAACGTATAGGGTAAGGCCTAACAGGAGAGGTAGGTATTTAAGGAAGGATTTGAAGGTCATGTGGGAGGGAGTAGAGTGTATGAGTTCAGGGAGCAAGTTCCACCCATAGGGAGCAGTACAGGAGAAAAGGGTGATCACTTTTCTAAAAGCAATATACAAACATGCCAAGAGTAGTTGCTATCACAGCAACATGTGCAGTCTGTATGTAAATTAGACTTCACATTAAATTTGACATTTACTTACAGACTTAGTTTCTTAAAACTGGAAAAATCAGAGGAAAATGTCTTGTGAAATGACCTTGCAAAGGAGCAAACTCCTTACAGCTCTGTCTTTGACCTCAATAACTAATACTGTCCAGGAACAACAAGATGACGCGGGGGGGGGAGGAGAAGTAGCATTTATGATGATACTTTACTTACGCCAAACTTTATCAGACATCTCCAAGACACAAACTTAATACGAATAGGGAATCAGACAAAGATTGTTACAGGGAGATACGCTGGCTATTACTGGGTTTGAAAAATGATGATTCAGGAAAGAGAATCTGAAGGCACACTCGTGTGTGAAAACCTTTCACACATGCAAGCAGCTTCATTGGTATCAAGATTCGGAAGGAAAATGCCAACCTATTAGTTACCAACAGTCAAGGAAATGACCTCACAGAGTGAGTGTATCAAGAACCATGCTAGATAAGGCAAGACTAATTTATCAGAAATAAGCTCTACTTGCCAATTGTATTCTAGTGATAGTGGGACTGCTTACGTAAACGTAAGGACTACACATCTGAGTAAAGACAGATGGGGACCTTACCACTACAAGATACCTGCTACAAGCTAGATCTTCCCAAGAGTCTGACTCTTAAATTCTGGAGTAAACCTGATTTTGCCAGCTTTCCCTTTTCCATTGTTTATTATTATTATAAGCATTTATATAGTGCCAACGATGTACCTGGTGCTTTACCTCCTCTTCCTCCTCCCCCTCCCAGTGACACCAACAAAAACTTGGACAACATATGACATAAAAAAACAACAACCGTCCGAAATTAGGAATGGCTGCACCCAAAACTACGTGTATACTTGCAACAGGAACTTCCCAGAATATTTATCAGAATACTTGTAAATGAGCTGCTGCCTTCTCAGTAGGATACAAGGAAACACATCAGCCAGAGCACATAGTTTAACCACCATCCACATCAGAAAAGCACCACTGTGGGGAAAATCGAGGTAAACTGTGGCAGTAGCCAACAGATGGGAAGACAAAGAGAAAAACACAAAAATCAAACACTGATTGCCAATGGCTGAGGTAGCTATGAATGCCTCTCCTAAGAGAAACAGCATAGGTAATAATAAATCTGTGTGAGTAAGCAATCAATACAGGAAAATAAATCATTCCTAGTTTTTTTGTGGCAAACAATAAGCATTGCTTTTGTTTGGCACAAAAGTTGGGTAATTTGTCCTTTTTTCTTTTTGCAAACAGGCTTTCCAAGACTGAAGAAATGCAAACAAGTTTGCATTTTAGTTTCTGAGCTTGTCATACGTTTAAATTGAGGGGGCATATAGCATTTTATAAATCTTGACCTTTTATTTTAATTCCATTTAAGTTTTTTTCCAAGACATTACCATCTTATTGTCTTTAAAATATAATCAAGGCAAAAAAGTTGTCATAATTCCCATGGGTGCTCATAATTAGTATGCCTTTTATCTTGAATTAAGTTAATAAATGGTATTTAAAACTGGTAGATATAATTATTAAAAAGAAACACACACACACACACACATCCATTCAATGCTGACAGTCTCTCAAGTCTATATAAATAAAAGATATTGAATTCCAGCCTCTTTGGTAATGATATTTGGTAACTATGGCAATATTTAATAATGGCAATAATGACCTATAGAGTTGCTGTGTAGTTCAACTAGATAGAGACTGTAAAGCACTTTGAACACTGAACATGCTATAGAGAGGGACCCATGTGAACTGTGTTTTCCCCATTGGTAGCGATGAGGAAAACACAGTGAACACGGGTCCCTGGCTATAGATTGTTAGTAAATACAGAGACAAAGAAATCGAATGGCTTAGGGCACAATCCTTTGACTGCACAGTGTCTACAGTAATACTTAGCACCGTCGAAGCACAAGTGACATGGACTTGCACAAGTGCTAAACGGCAGGAGGGATGCTTAGCAATTGAACACAGGGGACCATGTCAGTTAAAGTAAGCTCAATTTATTTAAGATAAGCCCTATTTCTTTAGGGGAAAATCTATTTTTCAACAGGATGCTGAACTGAACATTGTTTCATTGAGATGCAGCTGTGGACTGAAAATGATTAGGTTAAAAAAAGAGACTCAAGTCCAGAACAGCCCAGGACCAGGTTTGGGGAGAGACACAAAAGCCATAGTAATTCACCATCCCCTGGGCCTAATGTGTTGCTGGCATGGAGTGCTCTGTAGGGGGCACGAACACGCTGGAAATGGGTGGGGAATATCTTAGCCATTCCCTTCTCTGGCATAGTTTTTAATTGTATTTTTGTTCTCTGGTTTTAATTGTATTTTAGTTCTGTATTTTAAAACATTGTTAGCCGTCCCGAGATGCTTATAGCAGGAAGAGGCGGCATATAAATTTCAATAATAAAAATAAATAAATAATAAATAGTTCCACCCATTGCTGAGGTAGGGGTATGCATTTCATTTTCGTTATTATGATAATGAAAAAGAAAAGTTTGATTTTTGTGTTCGTTATTGTAATAACGAAAACGACAAATAATAACAACAAAAACAAAAATGAAATTTTGGGTTTGACATAATGGGAAAACACAGAAAAATTTATTTCTGGCTATAGCTTTTTTGTTTCTTATTCAATTATGCTGGATCTTGGGGGGAATTGTACCCCCAATGGAGGGCACTACGTGCCCTAAATATCGATAAGGTTGGATAAAAGGGACCGATTCTAGAAGCAATTGAATGTTGTGATTTGAAGAAAACCTCCATACACATTCCTGACTACACCATTTTTATCCTCCATCCGATTTGCATGAAACCTGGAAACCTATGTCTCTCCACTAATGTACCGATCCTGCCAAAGTTCAGAAAGATTGGATAAAGTGTCCTGATGTTATAAGCTATTAACTTGAAAATACATTTCTCACTGTAACATTTTTATATTCCATCCTGTTTACACATAATTTGCAGAAATATATCACTCACCTTTCCTATCATTTCTGACAAATTACAGGACAATTTGATAAAGGAACCCAATTGTATAAGCAATTGAAGTTGTCCCCTTGAAGACCATTATTCAGATAAATAGCACATGCAGTGCCAGTCAGAAACAGGCACCTGGCATGGCAGGGGGAGGGAGGCTGTAGGAGGGAGGATGGGGAGCAACCCAACAAACTGACAGACACATTCACTGGCCAATTACTGCATGCTTCCAGCTTTACAGAACCATTTGGTGGTGGCTTCGAGGCAGGCATAGGGGGCGGCCCTGAGGCGGCCATAGAAGAGACATAACTGGGACTTTGGGGATAGCATCCCAGCAATCAGGAAACATTGTTTACACATCCAGGTTGGCCAATTATAATCACAATCACAGCCTGCAGAACTGTGACAGAGGACATAAGAGACTCTCTATTGGCTCTTTCATAAACAGATGCTTTTGACATCCCAGTAACAAGTGGGGGAGAGAAGTTGGGGTGGTCAAAGAACAGAATGAGGATATTTAGTTGACATTTCTGCTGGCCAATTGGCATCACAAACTGATCTTATACCACAGTGACACATAAGAGAATCCCTGGCATAAGCTCATTCTCTGCATATGCTGTGCAGGCATATAAAATTTATTTGTTTATTTATTTATTTTCAGACTTTTACTACCCTGCTCCTCCTGCCACAGGCAGCTCAGGACGGTTTACAATTCATATAAACAACAACATAAAAACAATTAAAACAACTAAAAGGAGGAAAAGGAAATAACCCCATACCAAAAAAAACACCCTCCACCCCCTCACCCATCTGCCCCGCCAAATGCCTGGTGGAACAGCCAGGTCTTACAACTTCTCCGAAAAGAGGGGAGATCTGGGGCCAACTGGGACTCCACTGGAAGGGAGTTCCACAGTCATGGTGCGGCTACTGAGAACGCCCTCTCCTGCATGGTCCCCTGGGGGGACCTGGAGCAGGGCACACCCAGATGACCAAAGGGGTCGATCCAGCAGCCGGGGAGTGAGGCGGTCCTGCAAATAGGTAGGGCCTAGGCCATTTAGGGCTTTATAGGCCAAATCAACACCTTGAATCGGGCCCAGAAAACCACCGGCAGCCAATGCAGAGAGCGGAGCACTGGTGTAATATGCTCCCGGTGGCCCAGTCCTACCAGAAGACAGGGCGCCACGTTCTGCACCAGCAGTTTCCGAGTCGTCACCATGGGTAGTCCCATGTAGAGCGTGTTACAATAGTCCAATCTGGAGGTGATGAAAGCATGGATGATGGTGACCAGGTCAGAGCCTGAGCCAAACGACCAAAGCCGTCGCACCAGATGTAATTGGCGAAAGGTACTCCTCGCCACAGCCTCCACCTGGGCATCCACCTGCACATCGAGGAGCACCCCCAGACTCCATACCTGGGGTACCAATGGAGGGCAGACCCTGCCAATAACGGGGGCCATCATCTCCATTGCCTTACCCACCAACATCACCTCCATCTTGTCAGGATTCAGCCTCAGTCAGTTAGTCCTCATCCAGTCCCCCACAGCCATCAAACACCGAGTAAGCACTGAGACTGCAGGGCCTGGGTCTGTTGAAAAAGAGAGATACAGCTGGGTGTCATCAGCATATTGATGACACCGCACGCCGAACCTCCTGATCACATCACAAAATGACTGCATGTATACGTTGAACAGGAGAGGGGACAAAACAGAACCCTGCGGGACTCCACATGAGAGATCTCGGTATGATGAAAAAGACTCCCCAAGAACCAATTGCTGCATTCTACCGGTCAGGAAAGAGCGGAACCATTTAAGAACAGTCCCGTCCACCCCTGCACAATCCAGCAGTCGCGTCACCAACATCCCATGATCAACTGTATCAAATGCAGCTGAAAGATCTAATAGAACTAACAGGGTTGTGCGACCTCGGTCCATTTCCCGGCGCAGATCATCCACCAAAGCCACAAGCTCAGTCTCTGTGCCATACCCTGGACGAAATCCCGACTGAAAGGGCTCCAGATAACCGATGCGGTCAAGATGTCCCTGCAGCTGCTGAGCAACTACCCATTCAATAACCTTCCCTAAAAAGGGAAGGTTAGAGACAGGCCAATAGCTGTCAAGGGAGTCAACGTCAAGTGATGGTTTCTTGAATAGAGGCTGAACTACTGCCTCTTTGAGACAGCCCAGCACTCTGCCCTCCCAAAGGGACTTGTTGATCACCCCAGCCAGCAACGGCCCCATTGTCTCCCGGCAAGATTTAATCAGCCAGGACGGGCAAGGATCTAATTCACAACATGTGGCCCTAACAGCCCCAAGAACACCAACTGCATCGGCGGGTATCACCAACTGAAATTGATCCCCCAAAAACGGACAAGACGGGGCTTCCATAACCTCAAGTTCCCCATATGTATTCATTGCGGCATCAAAGTTGTGGTGAATCCGAGCGATTTTATCCACAAAATAATCCACAAATATGTCACAGCGAGCAGTAGATGACTCCAATCAAAGGCGGAGGGAGGCTGGACTGACCAGCCCCCGCACCACCCAGAAAAGCTCCGCTGGATGGGATTTACCAGATGCTATGAGCATAGCAAAAACCTCCCTTTTTGCTGCTTGCATAGCTACGGCATAGGCTCGTAAACTGGCTCTATGACGCAATCTGTCAGTTTGCAAACCTTTTATCACATCTTTCTGATATTTGGCAGAAATGATCCTGAAAGTGTGAGATACAGCCCTACCAAATTTCATGTACACTGGTTGGACTACAAAAATGTTACAGTCAGACATACGTTTGTAGGTTAATTTCATATACCACCAGGACCCTTTACCCAATCCTTCTGAAGGTTGACAGAGGGTAATTTCAGATGTGACGGGTCCGGAGGCCTGCCACGCTTAACCCTGGACTGGAATCTGTCTCAGATCCAGGTCCGTGATCAGGCCAGTCGTCCTTTAGACATGCCGGCCTGATTCCGGAGGGGGATCAAGGAGGGGGTGGGGCTGCACGATGTGACGTGTGGCCGCTCAGCCCCACCCACCCTGCGCTCCCTCATCAGTCCGCCCACGGGGCGACAGGTGGGTGCAGCGGCCAATGAGGTCACTGCACCCCACCCTGTCCCATAGTCGGGACCTGATTCCAGGACGGGGCTGGCGAGCAGACGTGCAGCACCACCATCACCGACACCGTCCTGGATCGTGACCACTCTAACCATGGTTATCGACCACCGGCCGCCTGGAGGTTGAGAACCATGGTCGCGCTTGATCCCGACCGGGGGTTCACCATGGTGAACATCTGGCCGGGACCAAACAGACATTCCTGGAAACACCACCACCAAAGGGAATTCACTGAGGTTCCCTGTGGTGAAAGGCATTTTCGTAATGTCTGAAATTACCCATAGATATTAAACATGGGAAGAGGTATAAATGTGCCAAGTTTCATCCACATTACATGGAAGACAAAGAAGTTACAGCCAGGAATGTATATGCAGAAATTCGCAAAATAGCATAATTCAACTGCTTATAAAATCTGATTCCTTTATCTACTCTTTCTGTAATTTGGTATAGTTAATGCCTTCCATTTGAGGTACAATCCCCCCATGTTTCATCCAGATATAATGAAAAACAAATACGTTACAGCCACAAATGTGTTTTCCATTGAAACCAATGAAAATCAAAAACAAAAGCAAAAACGAAAATGAAATTTTGATATTTTTGAAAACAAAAACAACTGGTTTAAATAATGAAAACAAAAACTGAAAATGAAAAATGACATGGTGAACACCTGGTGAACATCTCTACTGAGCACCACAGCGTCATGGCGTTCTCTGGGTGTGTCTCCATGAGGGGAAGTGGTGGCACTAAAACGTTCACTTATGCCTTTTCTGATGTAGCCTTGCCCTATGCTTGATGTCTGTGCTGGGCAAAATGGTGGAAACTGTAATGAAGAACAGAATTGCTGGGCATGATGATAAACATGACTTAATGGGGAAGAGCCAACATGGATTTAGTAAAAGTAAGTCATGCCTCACTAATCTGTTGGAATTCTTTGAGGGTGCAAATAAGCATGTGGACAAGGGAGACCTGGTAGATATAGTGTACCTGGATTTCCAGAAAGCATTTGATAAGGTCACACATAAACGACTCTTGAAAAAATTAAAAAGTCATGGGATAGGAGGTAGTGTCTTACTATGGATCGGTAACTTTTTAAAATATAGGAAGCAAAGAGTATGACTGAATGGTCAGTTTTCATAATGGAGAGATGTAAAAAGTGGTGTGCCTCAGGGATCTGTACTGGGACCGGTGCTGTTTAATGTATTCATTAACGATCTTGAAAAGGGCGTTAAGAGTGACGTGATCAAATTTGCAGATGACACCAAATTATTCAAGGTAGTTAAAGCATGAGCAGACTGTGAAGAACTGCAACAGGATCTTACGAGACTGGGTGCCTGGGCATCTACAGGCAGATGAGATTTAATGTGGACAAGTGCAAAGTGATGCACATAGGGAAAAACAATCAAAACTATGAGTACACAATGCTGGGTACTAAGCTGAGAGTTACCACTCAGGAAAAAGATCTGGGAGTGGCTGTGGACAATACACTGAAATCCTCAGTCCAATGTGCAGCAGCAGTCAAAAACAAATAAAAGGAAGTACTTTTTCACTCAACACTTAACTAACTTATGGAATTTGTTGCCAGAGGACCTTGTCAAGGCCAGTAGTATAGCTGGGTTTAAAAAAGGACGTGGTAAGTTCTTGGAGAGTAGGTCTATGAATGGCTAGTAAACAAGTAGCTTACAGGATGAACTTCTTACTGTTGGGAGCTGGGGGTATTTTCAGACGTGACAGGGCTGATTGGCCCTGGCATGGAAACAACCCTTTGATTCCCCGCCGGGGCCACCGTGTCATGGGCTAACAGACGCAGTGGCCGATCCCGGTGGGGAATCCGGTGAGGGGGCGGGGCTGCGCGGCACAACGTGCAGCTGCACAGCCCCGCCCCCCACACTGCCCCGCCCGCCCGCCCTCCAAGAGATGGGCAGGCGCCGCGGCCAATGCGGCCGCAGTGCCTGGCCGCCCCCCCCCGGCACTGACCACGTCCCGGAATCCCGCCGCGGATTCTGGTCCGTGGTCCGGGGACAGATGTTACTGTCCCCTTCATCACGGGGGGGAATCTCATTCACCGCACGATTGGGGATGGTCCGGCCAGGACCCCCGATCGCATGGTGAATCTGATTCCTCGCTGCGATTGACTGTGGCAAACACCTGGGGTGAACTTCCGGTTTCCCAACAGACGTTATGAGGCCATTCCCCACCACAGGGTATTGACTGTGGTTGAGTGTGGTCTCGTAATGCCTCAAAATACCCTGGGAGTGAACAACAGGGAATGAACTGTCCATTGTGACTGTTAGTTCTTCTCCCATGCAATCAAGATTGGCCACTGTCGGAGGACAGGATGCTGGGCTTGATGGACCATTGGTCTGACTCAGTATGGCACTACCTATGTTCTTATGAAGCGCTGTGACATCACAATGCTTTGTGGATACGGGGTCACCTGTACACACATCTGGCTTGGAAGAGTCTGGCTGCATTAGGTATGGTCCGATCAAGGCTCAACGTTTGAGCCTTGTCCTTTTCTTTTGAAATCTTCTTTCTTCATCACTTATTGTGACTCCGATCCTGCTGCTTCTAATTCTCAACTAGAGTGGAAACAGACAGCTTATTTGCTACCCATGGGTAATACCCGCCGTTTCAAGTAGACCATGTCAGGTGATGATTGCCTGAAACTACCAGGTATTACCATTACTGACTTACCGATTTAGTGGTAAAAATGGTAAATCGGTACAGCAGTAGTAATTAATGTATTACTATTCGGCACCAACTTTTGTCATAGCCGAAAAAACAACAAAACAAGACATCACATAACATTACATAACATTACCTGGTCCCACATCACAATCCAATTTCTTAATAATTAAAAAACTTTACAATTCATTTCTAAAACAATCATTTAAAATCAGCCACCTTTCCAATTAGCAATACTTTTTTATAAAACAGCGGCGTATACCCTCTATTATTCCAACTACAGAGATTAATATTCTAATATAGCTTTATTCCTCCTTCTCAAGTGTAATTCTTTACATTAATAAATGGTTTATTAAATATTAGCTTCCACCAGAACTATACAACAAGTGCCACAAAAATGAGCAGACAGTAAACAGGACAGATGCAATACCGTATAACCATAGAAACCATAGAAACAAATTAAAGGATAAGAATCAAAACAGGCAGGTAAATTAATTATAAACCAACTTATCCTGAAGCAGTCGCACACGCTACCTCATAATGAGTAGACAGAAAGTTGCAACTTCTTTCATCACCTCCTCATCACTAGATGAGAGCAAATAAGAAACTTTATATTGAGTTGGAATATGTTCTTTTCCTTTCAAAATTTGGGGAAAGCCACGCAAACCTAATATTTTCATAAAGAGGGCAGCACAACAAAGCATGCTCCAGGTCCTCTATTACGACCGTCCCACAAGGGCAGGTGCGAGAACTATGAGGTTTATGCGCATACCTGCCCTCGGATACAGCAGAGGGGAAAAGTTGGAAACAAAAAAGGGTATAAGTCCTGTGTAAGGCTGGGTCTAACAGATGATCTAAATAACCTTCAAATTTGTGGAGGAGCTTAAAGGAACTAAGCATGAGCGCAATTTTCCAAGAGGAAATTAGCGCAATGTCCTCCTGTCTAGCTATGTCCAGCCCTCTCTGCCTAAGCATGTATTTCTGATAAGCTACTGGTTTCCCCACAAAACACGAGGATGAAAGTCCCAGCCTATTCAAGGATATATCAATCCATCTTATCCAAGGGTAAGAGCCCCTACCCGTGAATTCTAATTCCTCCTTGAGGCAAATGGTTGCCAAGGAGGTATTAGTCTGGTTAAGTAGTTTTAACCAGTATCTAAGAACACGCTGTCTACTCAAGAGAGCTCAATAGAAGCCACACCCAATTCCGCCCTGACTACGGCGGCAGGGACACCGAGCCACCCGAAGGAGTCTCCTAAGAAATATGTTCTGAGGTATCTCCAGTACATGTGAGTTGTCAGACACCATAATTTCGGCTCCAAAGGTTAATAAAGAGTGAACCTTAGCATTATATACACCCAAAACAGTAGAGATCTTAATTCCTGACGACTTGGCAGCCAGCCTTAAAATTCCCCTGGCCACAGCACTGGCCTTTAGGGCTATCAATCTTCTATGTTCATCCCATAGACCATTGTCAGATAACATCATCCTCAGATATACATAAGACCCCCACCTGGGCCAGCGTGGTTCCCTTCATTAACCAAGGATGCTTTCAAGTTCTTCTATTTCCCACAGAAATCATTTTAGACTTCTTAGGATTAACCACTAGGTCATTCTCAAGACAGTATTCTGCCAATATATTTAACTGTTGACACAGACCATTCTCTGTTTGAGCCATTAAAATTGTCATCCGCATACATAAGCAGATTGGTGGGTCTTCCCACAATTTTGGGTGGATGACATGTTGACTGCGGGAATTTCTGTACAAGATCACTCAGAAACAGACTGAATAGGATCGGGGCTAACACACAGCCTTGTCAGACTCCTTTCCGCATACAAATCAGCTGGGAAAGTCCACCTTCACGAGTCAGTCTTATCCTTGCCGTATTGCCAGAATGGATGTGAACAAGTAAAGCCAGGAGATATTCATCAATAACCAATTGGAATAACTTGTGCCATAATTTAGGTCTTGAGATTGAATCAAAGGCTTGTCTAAAATCAATAAAAGCAAAAAATATCCCCCCTGCCTTGATGGTAACATATTTGGCAATAATATGATTAATAACAAACCGATTGTCTACAATGGGCATATTTTTACGAACCCCTGTCTGTTCCAGGGGGATCAAATCATTCCCATAAGCCCACATTTCTAGATGTTTCAACAGTAATTTTGAGTGCAACTTCCCTACAATTGGGAGGAGGCTTATTGGGCAGTAGCAACTTGGATCCCTAGGATCACCTTTTTTAAAGATAGGGACTATAATGATGGAGCCCCAATCCTTTGGGACCCTCAGTGATCTGTTTATAGAAGTAAAATATTGTGCCAACATGGGAGCCCACCAAGTAGGACAGGCATGCAGCACCTCAGCCACAACAAAGTCACCACCAGGAGCCTTGTTGGGTTTAAGCGCCATAATTGCCTTATTGACCTCGGCCTCGGCAACACTATAGTTGGGCACCTGGGTACCATCGCCACCAAAGGTGCTATCTATACCAAATGACTCATCCGTGTCCGTGGCAACGTTGAAGATTGAGTCAAAGTAAGATACCCATACAGATTCTTCCACTAGTCCCCTCCGCGATTACAGCGGCGGGGGTTTGGCGGCGCCCCTTTTCTCCCTCCGGCCAAGGGAGGCGAGGAAGGAGCGGCCGCGGTAGGGTGGGGGGCAGAATTAGGCCTGGTTGCCCCCGGCAACCACGTGAGGAGAGCGCCCGGGACTCTCGTGAGAGTCGGAAGTCCCGGGCGCCATCTTAGAACTCCCCGCTCAACTGCCTCATTCGGCCAGGCGGGAGCGGGGAGAAGGACGTGCTTCGAGGCAGCGCCGTTGGTAGGCCGCTTACCTCGAAGCACGAGGGCCGACGGGTGAAGCGGAGCCGTAGTAGAACCCCCCCACCCCCACGGGACATCAAAGGAGTCTGTCCCCGGAAGTGAGACCCACGGGCCGCTGTGGGAAGCGGCAAAGGGCTGAGCGGGGGTTGGATTGACCCCCCTCCCTCTGGCACACAGGTGGTGTTTCCCCCAAAGAGGGGGAACGGGTCGGGGTTTAGGAATTCGCCCGGCACCCTGTGATTTGTTCTGTTGGTGGGGGAGCGGGGTTGGGCTGGTGGGATTGCCGCCCGCCACCCCCCGGGAGGGCAGACGAGCCGGGGTGGGCTTGAGAATTTGCCCGGCCCCCTGGGGGTTGTTCTCCGCTCCCCCCCGAGCATCAAATTAACCCCACGGTTGGAGGGGGAGTGGGGTTGTGCTGGTGTGATTGCCCCCCCCCTCAAGACGGCAGCCGGGCCTCTTCACGAGGCGTGAAGGAGTGAGAGGGGCTGAACTGGGCCTGATTGCCCCCCCCTCCTCACTGAGCACACGGTTTCTCCCACGGAGTGGGGGAAGGGGTTGCGAATTTTTGGTGGGGGATTCCTCTGGCTCCTGGGGTTTCCCTACCAGGCCTGCACTCAGGAGGAGGCCGGCCCGTGCAGCTACTGAGGGCCAAGCAGGCCTGCACTAGATTTACCCCTGTGGGCAGGGGAGTCAGGCGGGCTCACCCACTCCCCATAGTGAATTAAAAACCCGGGGGGTCTGTGGAGCGGTGAACCTCCTCCCCCCCCCCTCGGGCACCAAAGGGAGGTCCTCTTCCCCCCCCCTCTCCCTCAAGACCTGGCGGAAGGTCAGAATAGGAAGGGACCTTACTGGAGATTGTCGGCAGGGCTTCGCCCTTTGGGGCAAAGGGCACTTAGCCCCCTCCTCTGCTCAACCCAACTTCACCCTCCCCTTAGGACAGGGGACCACTGCAGGACAGTATCAGGGCTGGGGTACGAAGAGCGAGGAGGGGCGGCCAACCACCGCCAGTAGAGGTCGAAGGGCGGTCAGACGCCCCAGTTACAGAAAACCACGAACAGCCTTTCCCGAGGGGGCCTGAGGTCCAAGAGACCGAGCACAGAGCAAGCCCCGCCCGCATAGCAGCGCCGAGTCCCACGCCGGGACAGGGGGCGGGGCTAGAACAAGCACCACGCCGCTCTGCGCGCTTGCAGGCGCGTAGGGGGGGCGGGGCTTAGCATATATCAGGCTGCCGGCGTAGCTCTTCAGTGCCGGCGATCAGTGCAACTGTGAAGCTGGCCCTGGGAGCGAAGGCGTGCACAGAGTGTTCTGGAGCGAGGAGTATTACGAGCGACTGGAGAGTGAAAGGAGAGTGCTTGGTGCGAGGCTGAGTGAGTGACTGGACCAGTGGGGGGGTGGAGCGTGGGAGGGGTAGGGGTGTGGGTGTGGGCACTAGCCCTTGTTGTCTGCGGGCCCCCCGCCCTAGCATCACTTCATCTCCTGCCCCCTTGTGTATGTGTGGAGTTCTCCCCCTGACCACACACCTGTCCTTGGGTGCTTTCCCATTACCTACCACTACCTCCCTATCACGTGGTGCGTTAACCCCTGCACGACTGAGTGGAGACGCGAGTGAGAACAAGCAGGGGCAGTGCCCCCTTGGGGGGCTTGTAGAAGGGCTGCACACACAGCTTGCAACGTGCCTCACCCCTGTGATGATACGGTCCCTTTCCTTAATAGGATATTGGCCACACCGAGACCTGAGGGGTACTTTTTCCACGTGCAAGTCTGTGTGCACCGTTCTCCCCCGGGAGTCTCGTTCAGCGCAAGTGCAGAGTGTGGGATTGGCTGGGTCTGTGTTTCCCTTAAAACTCCCTCCCCGTCACACAGTCCTGAGGGATCTGCCTAGTCCCCCAGTCTCAGCAGAGGCATTAGGAGCAGCAGGGTGCCGATATGCCCCCCCGCCGTAAGGGCCAGAAGAAGGCTCAGGCAAAGAAGGTAAGTAAGGCCCCCCCTAAAAAGGCTAACCCCAAAAAGCAGCAGCAAGGCGAGGCCTCGCAGGAGGCAGTCCTCAGGGCCATGCAGGCCCAATTAGAAGGATATCAGGCCCGCATAGAGGAACTGGAAGCGGGTCGCAGTGAGCCCCCGGGGCGACATGGCGGTGAAGAGAGGGAATCTGGGCAACCGGTCCCATGGGAGGAAGGGCCAGGTGGCCTGTCCCCAGGCTACGAGGAGGGTCCACGCCGTGCGGCCAGTGGGCGGCGTCGGGCCCTGCCTTCTCATTTCAGGGATGATGAACTGGGACCGAGCAGGCGAAGGGAAGAAGGCCTCCCTGACTATCAAGCTCAATTTGAGGCACTCCGGGAAGGAATGCGTGCGTTGTCAGAAAGTATGGAGCCGGCACAGCGCAGACAGAGCGGACCAACGAGCCACATGGGTGGCCCAAGCCCCCGTTGCGGATCCGAACCCGTTGAAGGTGAGCAAGGGGGGTATGGTTGGTGGGAAGAAGAAGAAGAGGATCACTGGGGGGCAGGACCCTTTAGGGGCCAAGGGGAGAACCCCCCAGCTAGGCCATGTACCCACCAGGAACTTGGAAGGGGTCAGTACTCAACTTGCCAGGAATTGAGTGGGCAAACGGGGGGGAGGGCAGCACGAAGCCACACTGTGGCTTGCGGACACTGCCCAAATATTGGCTACAAATCAGCGGCCCGAGTGTGGGGGGCGGGGCAGTGCTGTGCGCATCTGACTGCACGGTGCTGTGGCCATCGGGAAGATCCCCCACCCCTGTCGGGAGGGCACGTCGACATGTCCGCTCCACTAGGGGAACATTTGCTTCAGGCCACTAAGGAAAAAATATGGAGCGGCGAATACATTGACATATTCGCACTCCTCTTCAGCGACCCTATACCAGACCCGAATGATAAGGAAGAGAAGTTCAAAAGGCCAAAGGCCGAACGCACCTGGTCCAACTGGACAGCTGCTTATACTATTTATATGGGGGTGACGCTGGTGAGGTTTCCAGAACGAGGGCTGGAGATGATCAAATACTCGGACATTGTTTGCCGAGCGTTCAATACAGGAGGACCGGGCGCTTGGCTACGCTACGACGAATCCTTCCGGCATAGGGCGGCCAACAACCCGAGACTGCGTTGGGATCTCCATGCCCACGATATCTGGCTGGAGTGCATCAGCTGCTCCAGGTATGCCCCCCGATCAGATAGTGGCCACGTCCTCTCGCGTATGGGGGGCACGCAGCAGGGTGAAGGCGGACAGAAGAACAGACCGCGGCAGACCTCAGGGGGGCCTACGTGTTGGGATTTCAATGATGGGGGAAGGTGTTTTCGGACCCAATGTAAGTTTAAACACGTATGCACCCAGTGTGCGGGTGACCATGCCGCCTCAACGTGTAACAGATTTAGACAGTACGGAGCCAGGAGCAGGGGGCGGGGAGGTAACAGGCAGCCCCCCGCCAGCCAGGGAGGCGCCAGTCAACCAGTGGGCAAGGGCGCCAACTCCGGTGCAGCATGAGGCACTACGACTGGCGACTCGGCACTATCCCGACCGCGAAACCGCTGAGTACGTCATAGAGGGTTTTAGGATTGGCTTTAGGATCCCCACCCAAGGCCCCCGTTATCATCTGGGGGCAAAAAATTTGAGATCAGTGACCGGTAACGAACAATTAGTCCAACAAAAGATTGATAAAGAAGTAAAAGAAGGAAGGATACAGGGCCCTTTTGTAGATTTGCCTATTCCTACACTCCGGATATCCCCCCTGGGCATAGTCCCAAAAAAGGCCCCGGGGGAATATCGCATGATTCACCACTTGTCCCACCCAAAAGGGGAATCGGTGAACGATGCGATCCCTCCGGAACTTTGCTCAGTAAGGTACGCATCATTTGACTCGGCAGTCGAAATGGTGCGCTCCTGCGGCAAGGGTGCCCTTCTCGCGAAATGCGACATCAAGTCGGCGTTCCGTCTCCTGCCAGTGCATCCTGAGGACTTTGAGCTTCTCGGCATGCAGTTCCAGGAAAAATTTTACTTTGACAAGGCAATGCCCATGGGATGCTCCATCTCATGCGCAGCCTTCGAAAAGTTCAGCACCATTTTGGAATGGATCGCGCGCCAACGTGGAGGGCGGGGATTGATAACGCACTATTTAGACGATTTCCTCTTCGCGGGAAGGGCAGGGACAGCGGAATGCGCATATGGGATGCGCACATTCCAGAGAGTGGCTGCAGAGCTGGGGGTACCATTGGCGCCGGAGAAAACCGAAGGCCCAACGACCAAATTGACATATCTGGGCATAGAGCTCGACACAGTGAGCTCACTATCTAGATTGCCAGCCGACAAGCTCCAAACCCTCAAGGAATTGATAGCAACAACCAAGGCGGCCAACAAGATAACAATCAGGCAGCTGCAGTCCCTCATGGGTAGCCTTAATTTTGCTTGCCGAGTCATCGCACCAGGAAGAGCCTTCATGTCCCGATTGTATGCCCTTATAGGGAGCGACCGTCCCCCGCATCATCATGTCCGGGTGACAAGGGTGATGCGGGACGATTTGGCAACCTGGGAGGCTTTCCTCCAGGGCTATAACGGGGTGAGCTTTTGGCGGCAACGACTCCTTTTGGAGTCGGAGCTCCAAATACAATCTGACGCGGCAGGCGGCCACGGGTTCGGGGTGTACTTTAGGCGGAAGTGGTGTGCAGCCCCATGGCCAGCAGAGTGGGAAGAACAGGGATTAACCCGTGATCTAACATTCCTCGAGTTCTTCCCCATTGTGGTGGCAGTAGAATTATGGGAAGCAGAATTTTCCAACAAGCGGGTTCTCTTCTGGTGCGACAATATGGCGGTCGTTCATGTCATCAATAAACTGTCGTCGAAGTCGGAAAGGGTTATGCGGCTGGTACGGCATTTTGTACTTAAATGCTTGCGGGCAAACATTTTGTTCGTGGCCAAGCACGTGCCCGGAATAGATAACGGCATAGCCGATGCCCTTTCTCGATTTCAGACAGACCGTTTTCGCCAACTCGCACCAGATGCCATGGAGTACCCAGAGCCGTTGCCAGGGGACATGTGGAACCTTGGATTCTAGCCCTAAATCAGGCAGTGCAGGGATCCCTCGCGCCCAGAACCAGGCGGGCGTACGGAACGGCTTTTGGAGAGTTCCAGGAATACAGGTCAGGGAAGGGTTGGGATCTAGGATTCCCCATCCCTGAGGGCCAGATGCTTCAATTTGCCCTCCAGTTGAAACAACGAGGTTTGGCGCCGGGTACGATTGGGGGAAAAATAGCTGCCATTTCCTTTATGAGCCGCTTAGCGGGACACCCATCCCCTGATAACGGCTTTTTTATGAGCCGTCTTAAGGAGAGTTGGGCCCGTAGCACCCCGCGTACACCAGATGCGAGGGCCCCCATTACCCCTCAGCGCCTCACAATGATTAGCCAGGCATTACATAATGTATGTCACTCGGACAGTGAGGTAGTTCTTTTCACTGCCGCGTTCTGCGTTGCACTATTTGGAGCTTTCAGGATCGGTGAGATCGTCCCCCAATCCAGGAAAGACAGGCCGGGTGCGGCCCTGCAGATCCATGACGTGGGTTGGCAGGGAGACACCCTCCTGTTACATCTAAAAAGATCAAAGACGGACCAAAGGGTAGGGTCGTGAGGCTGTGCCCTTCGGGCGATACCCTTACATGCCCTGTTGAAGCAATAAAGCAGTATCTAACATCCCGCCCGAAAGCAGAGGGCCCGTTGTTTCTCCACAAGGACGGGACTCCGCTAACGCGATACCAGTTTGGGGCAGTCCTTAACATGTGCGTGAGGGAAGCAGGCCTAGACCCAGGTTGTTACACGGCACATTCCTTTCGCATAGGGGCGGCATCGGTGGCCGCGAGCATGGGTCTAACTGCAGAACGTATACAAAATATAGGGAGATGGCGGTCTGCTGCTTACCGTGTTTACATAAGGGACACCGAGCCAAGAATGTCAGAGCAGTTGGGCGCCAGTCAGCAACCGGTTAACTATGGTTTCTTTTCTAGACGCGGATCCCCCGCGGGGACGGAAGGTGGTGTTGATCGTCGGCCACACCATCGTCCATTGGGCTGGAAAGATGGCCGCACGCAGTGGATGGGGTACTCAGCTGGGCTTAGGCGATAGGACAAATATAATATGGCTGGGTCGACGCGGAATGCTGTGGGAGCAATTGCTCCCGGCGCTGTCTGCGGGGGCAGAAAAATTCCCGGTACCGGAAATAATGGTAATCCATTTGGGAGAAAATAACCTGCCCAAAGTCACGGGGCTTTGGCTTACAAAGAGGGTGAAGGCAGATCTGCAAAAGGTGCAGGATTGGTTTCAGGGGTGCACCCTTATTTGGTGGGAAATGTTGCAAAGGAGGGTATGGGCTAACGCCCATCACCCGGGTAGAGTGGACCGGGTGAGAAAAAGAGCAAACTCGGAAATTGGTAACTGGCTGCAGCGAACAGGGGGGTTCACAATTTCTCATATGGAGATTAGGCATGATAGGGACGAGTTGTATCGGAGCGATGGGGTCCACCTATCGAATGCTGGATGCAATATATATCTCGGGGTCCTGAAACGAAGCCTATATAAAATCCTCTAAAGTTGAATTTTGGCGGCGAACCAGCCAAGCAGAGCTGGCGGTTCTGGTGGCGGTAGGCTGAGTTCAGGCCAATGGTTAAAAGTTGAAAAGGTTAGGATAGCATAGGGTAGCAACATCTCCTTAAGAGATGGGTATTGGCCAGACATAGCCGCTCAGTGCGGCCCACTGCATGGCCAGCCCAAGGGTGAGACACAAGCGGCCGAACCTGCTGGGCGGACCATGCACCAAACAGGAGGTTACGGTGTCCTCATCCTTGTTGTTTAAACCCCCCGCCTCGGTGGGCGAGGGGACAGGTGCGAACAACCCGCCCTGGCCCGGTTAAACCGGTAGTAGGGGTAGGGTGTAAGTTGGAAAAGTTGGTTAAGATAGGGCACAGGAGGATTCCCCTCGGGCTTAACCCGAAGACGGTAGAGGAAGGCACCAGGCAAACAGGACAACACCTGGCACAATAGGGGAACCTCCTGTTGGGAAGGTTAACAGTTAGGGATAAGAGATTGATAGGACCCCAGTTCAAAGGGGGAAGTGGGAGGGTTACCTCTTCCTCCTTTTGGCTAAATAATAAAGAGTGTGGCCATTCAAACCCATATATTGTGTCCTCGTCTTCTTTGGGGGGAGGGGGTGCGTCGACAAATGTAGGGGGCTGCATAGATGCTGGCAGCATCATCTTATTGGTCAGAGCCCAAAATTCAGGAGAATTTTCCTTCAAAGCTGCCACTTTTAGCTTAGCCCAAAATAGATTAGTGTAGCTTGACTTTTTTGCAGCAATAGTCAGCCTGTATGCACGCCTCACTACAAGGAAATTCTGCGTAATCAACTCAGTGGGTTCTTTTAACCATAAACGCTTAGCACGTGCAAAAATACGCTTGGCCACTCGACACTCATTATCAAACCATCCTTTTTCCTGAAACTTCGCACAACCTACAGGGCGCGAAAGAACGGAAAAACCTAAAGACAAAATAATTTCTCCAAAACAGCCCTCTAACTTGTCACTATCCCCAAGATCACCCCCTAATATGGAATGGCGAAGTGCACTCAGTTCCTATCCTGACTCCAAAGCAGGTCAACAACCTGCGAATACACACGCGGAGTCCAACGAGCATGAATTCTACACTCCTCAAAGTGCAAATTATCTACATTGGGCACAGGCACCCTCTCTTCAGTCCATCCTCCCATAGTCACCGACAGGGCCAAATGGTCACTTTCAGGCCGAGAGACCAACATAAAGTTCTCAAAAAATTGCCACTGTTCTGCACGTGTGACAATATAGTCAATCAAACTCCTACCATTTCCGTTAACAGGGCTCAGTGGTCTAGATCAGTACAGGAAACAGGAGGGAAGTTGAAAAAATTGGTACAGGAAGTCAGAAAACCGGGACGGAAAATGGTAAATTGGTACATCAGGTAGATTAATTAGTAGTACTGGAAACTAAATAGTCAGGTCAGGTACTGCAATTTCGATTGGGAAATACACGTTTCTGTAGGTACTTGTTTCAGCTTTATCAACCTGCTCTTGTAGAAGAATCCCATGAATGGTGGTGCAAAGGGCCCACTAGGACTCTTGGGTGCAGTGAATAAAGAGATTCCTAACACTTTTGTTTATTTGTTTCTGGGAACATAATTGTGGGAGGGAGATAAGAGACCTAACCGCTAACCTGACAAGATGCACATATGCTGATTTTGGTACACGACGTCTGTGGTAGTAAGAGCATCCCAAACCAGCTTTAACAATGGCATCACTGTCACCTGTCCAACAGTATGAGAGCAGCACATCGCCCACGTAAAATGAGACAGATTGCAGCTGCTCTTATCTATAACATGGAGGAGCAGCCCGCAGAGAATACAAGTGCTCCATCTGATCTTGACAGAGAAAATCATCTAGGGTTGGAAACAGATTGTCTAGATCGTCCTTCCAATTCATTGCTCTTTCAAGTGAGAGCCGCTGCGCGTCTATAGACTGCTGGATGTAATGAAAGGGAAAGGGAACTCTTGGTTCCCAAAGGAGCTTTCTGCAATGAGGAGAACTTTCCCCTTCTTTTAGCCTCTGGAAAATTAATAGAGGCAAAGCCAACTTCTTACGAGAAAGCGTCCTTGACAGTCTCTATCAGTTACACGTAAGAAGGGCAATTTGGGCGTAGAGTGAGCTTTAGAGGTTTATGTAATAGGGATAGCAATAAATTACTGAGAATGATGGCAAGTGTCTCAGTGACTGAGAGTCCTGTTTAAATTTCCCCTTGGATCCATATGAAGTATCAAATACCAGTGCCTGTGCAAACTGCACTTCTGTAGTTAAGAGCTAGCTGTAAGCAAAATGAAACATACTAGCTACTAGTGCTTTCATAGAACTTTAACTTTCGAAGCGATCACAAATATTAACCCTAATTGTTAGGACCTGGGGATTTGAACTTCTGGATCTCTGGGCCCCAGCCTAGGACTCCACAGCCTGCAAGGGGTTTCTAGTAGGGTTGTAGATGGGACCAAGTATTTGTGTTTTTAGTATGTGTATTTATTTGTATTTGTAACTTAATCCATGTTTACTGCATTTTCCACATTGCAGGCCAATGCGAAAAATGCAGTAAGCACAGCTCCCTGCTTATGGGTTATTTTAGTGCAGAAGTACAGCGAGGCTCTCTCACTTTGACAGCCCTATAAGGAGAGGAGTTGGAGAGGCAGTCCAGCTTCAAGGCGGAGATGTGTTGCAGTTTGTAGGGTCCAGTTTGAGACTTCTGATGCCACATTTTTCTGGAAATTTTGGGTTCGCTTGAATCCTGCATACACAGTCCTAGTATTTGTGTTTCGAATATGGAAGCTGAAAAAGGCTTTGGTGTTTAGTGGTGTTTTCCCAAAACTTGAAAACACGGACTCCTAGTTTCTAGGCAAATTTTTGGCTATCCCAAAATAAGAAATGTCATTAATATGCCTCCCTTTTCCTGGTAGTGTTACTGCTTGAGGGGAAAATGCTATTGTCACTGAAACTTTGCCACTGACTTCAATCTTAGCAAAATTTGACCCAGTGGGCCCAATCCTCCACTCACTGAAGTCAATGGCAAAACTTCCACTGACTTTAATGGTGGAGGATCCATCTTGTGAGTGTCAAAATCATGGGCCTCTGAAAGATGGTGCGATCATGGCAGTCCTCCACATGCGTCAAAGGAACAAGTTCTGCCCTCTTAAATGACACAATCTCCAACGACACCTTTTTAAAAAGCTCTGTCAAGTTTAATAGACAATAGGATTCCCTATAGGGATTTTGCTTTTTTAAAAACCAGCCTAAAGAATCATCAAAGCTGTGATCTATAATTCTATATGGTAGTTCAACTACCTGTATAACCCTATAAAATGCTATATTTCTAAAGAATAATTCCAGTAGAACCCTCTTGATTTCATCCCTAAAAAATCCTACAGAGCTTTCCTAAAGGGGCTACAGTGTTAAAGATAGAAAAGTTGACTTGTAAAGTATCATGAGGAAGCATGCCAGAATACCCAGGGGACCAGATTATCCACTAATTTGCATTTTGGGTAGCCATTTCCACCAGTATAGTAGGAGGGTAATGGATTTGTCTTATATTCCAAGTGTACATAGGGGATAACTGTTGTTTTTTTTACTTGCATGTGCTTTACATAGGGATAAAGGAACAATTAAGGTAGTTGGTAGTTTCAGTTTTATTCACTATATGGCAACAAGCCTTAATAACAGTGCATCGTAAGCAGAATTAATCACAACATCAAATAAATACATTCATCAAATGAGTCACAGCTAGTTACAGTTCATTTGCTGTTACCCATAATAGCAAATAATACTAACAACATAAAGTAAACCAAATTACAACCCTCCCCCTGTAAACTCCCTGCACCTACTCATCTTGTAGGGACTCAAGTCTGGGGGTAGACTCATAATTTTCCACATAAAGCACTCGTAACCTAGCCGCCCTTTTAGCAAAAACAGCAGCATAGAAAGACCTGTTTATATTACAATCCCCCAATAAAAAAATCAAATTCTGAATTGGTGGATTAGTCAAACTTAAACGAGTCTTTAAGACCAACCACTGCCTAGGGACAGAATATAATGGACAGGAGAACAGATAGTGTAACGGATCTTCAACCCCAGACCCACATGGACAAATATGATCAGATACCGAGATGCCCCTATACCGTCCTTCTAACATTGCCGATCACATTGTTTGGAGTCTAAGGCTGGTTAGTGCTTTCCTGAGTGAGACATCAGTCAAGGACTCCAAATAATGAGCCCCTCCACCTCTAGGGATAAGATATTTAAAGAAGGGGGATATTCTAGAGGAGAAGGCAATCATCCTGGCTTCCTGTTGGTTAATATCGAATATACGTCTCCACACCAGTTGCCTGGCTGCCAGTTCCGGATACTGAAGTAAATAAGGTGGTGAAAACCCCAATAAGGACAACCTCCCAATTATTCCTTTCCACCAAAAATCCACACCATAATCCTTAGAGTATTTTTCTTGTAGGCACAGGCCTGGAAGTGAGGAATCAGCACAGCAGGCAGCTTTTAAACAATAAGATATCATCCCAAAGTTAATCCTCGCCAAGAGCGATACCCATCCTAATACAAGATTTAAAATAGCAGATGAGACGGAGGGGTGGGGTGGGCACCCAATATAGCCCTAAGCAAAGAATTATCTACCGGCTCCAAGATCTTTCCAGCGCCTGGGTCTGCAGCCCATATCTGCACCCCATATAATAGCCTGGCAATAAGTTTGGCATCAAAAATCTTTAACGCCATCCCTATATTTTTACTCCACCATTGGAGTAAAAAAATCTAAGAAGGGGTTGAAGTTCCCTCTGGGCCACCTGTTTCAGGGTGGAGACATGAGGTCTCCACAACCCAGAAAGGGCAAAAATAATGCCTAAATACTTGAAGGTGGGGACTTGCTCCAGTCTATTTTCCACAATAAACCAAGATCTTGGCTGAAATCGAGGTTCAAAGACTAATACCTTGCTTTTAGAAAAGATGACTTTCAAAGCCAATTTATCACATAATGCCCAAAGTCTTTCAGTAGACGGGTTAAGCCCAAATGAGAGGTGGATAAAAGGACCATATCATCCACATACATGAGAAGGGAGATTTTTTTTATTAACGATCTTGGGAGCAGTATAGGATCCAGTATCCCCCAAGGCCAGTATCAACTGATTAACTGATGTTAAAGAGGATGGGTGTCAAAAGGCAATCCTGCCTAACTCCTCTGGTGGTAGGAACTAAATCCGATAAATCCAATAAAAGGCCAGCATTCTTGATTCGTACCCTTAATGACGTATTAGAATAAAGGGACCGTATCAAGACAAATAAGTGTCTATCCATNTGTCTATTTTATTACTTTGTAAAGTGCCAGGTACACTGCTGGCGCTATATAAATGTTTGTTAATAATAATAATAATAATAATAATAATTAACGACCAGCTCCAAAATCTTTCCAGCGCCTGGGTCTGCAGCCCATATCCGCACCCCATATAATAGCCTGCCAATAAGTTTGGCGTCAAAAATCTTTCATGTCATCCCTATATGTCCCCCACCATTGGGGTAGTTGGTAGTAATGGAACGGTCTTCCCTTAGACCAGGGGTGGGGAACATTTTCCTTCCCAGGGGCCACTTTGAAAATAGCACAAGCTCTGAAGGTGATACAGAATTATAGGGCAGGGGTGCTTAAGCAGTGCATTCAGGAAGAGGAGGGTCCATCCAGATGTGCATCCTAACCTTGCATGCATGCCTTCAACTCTGTTACCGTCCCCTGAGCTCACTCCTTCAGTGCTTGGCGGTAGGAAGTGGATTCAGGGGCCAGATCCAGCCACGGGATGCTTTTGGCCATGGGGACCAGAGGTTCCCTACCCCTGCCCTAGAGGTTCACCAGAGCATGAGTCTGAACATTTTGCTGAGGCAATGAAAAAGCTTTTTATTCAGCTATTTGGCTTTTTATTCAGTCATTTGGCAGGCAGGGATAGGGAGGAAGAAGTTGGGTAGGCAATTTTTAATTGGCTTTATGTATGCATATTTTATATATTTTATCTATTGTAACCCAGTCTGAGCTCTAGGGAAAAAGTGGGATATAAATTTAAACAAACAAACAGTAGATCAGGCCCATGGAGTTCAACAGAGAGAATGAAAAAAAATATGTTTAAAACATAGGTAGGCTTTCTCTAGAATTCCCACAGTATGGAAGTACTTGTTTCATGGATGCTTACAAGGCCTTGTTTTCTGACAACCTTCCACCGTTTCTCAGCCAAAATATACATGTCTACCAATGGAATGACAAAATCTGGTGCAACAATGAAAAGGCTACTGCCTTCTTTAAGCCAGCTGTGCAGACTATCAGAGCACACGGAATTCAAATGCTTCCAAGAATGCCATCCGAATGCTACTTCTGAATCCAAAGGACATGAAAAAAAGAAATCTAGCTAAACTTAAGACGTGACAGTGCAGTGCAAGTCATCAAATGCAAGTGGCATGTGGTGAGATACACGCTGCTAGAGGTCACCTAGCAACACTGCGTGAAAACATGTACAGTATGACACAAGGTGGACAGCACTAGCCACAGAGGGGAGGGTTGTCAGTCCTTGGCTGGAAACAAATTGCTCTGTTGTGGAGAGGCTCTTCTAATAATGTCCTCATGCTAGTGTGTGAATTTCACCACAGAAGCCATGCAACAACTGCATCTCATCTTCACTGCTGAGTTTTTGCCATTGGAAAAGGTGTGAGGAGTTTCCACGGCAAACCAGTATTATTTATTAGACCTAAAGACATGGTGAATTCTAAGCAAGAACACACTAGAAATGTGTATTATCAATGTCATGTCAAAATGAACCAGCCACCTGGGATTCACCAACTCGAGGAGTGACCCTAAGCCCCACGCAATGCTCGCTTGGCACATGCAATGCACGCATACACCTACATGTGAAATTCTGCTATGGAGACTAGGTGTGAAAACAAATGTGACAGTAGTGGTCACTTTGGCTTGGGTGTCACCTACACGTGTGAGCCTGCATCTGCTCTGGGGCTGCTACAGGATTCACACACTGGAAAATGTTGACAAAGCCTACCCACCTGGGCCAGTCCGGGTCAATGTGGGCCTGCCCAGCCAAACTGTGAGGTGGGGTCGGTGGACCGGGCCTGGAGGAGCATAATCACCCAGTCCTGCCAAACAGCTGATCAGGGGGGCCTGGAGAAGCGTGCTCACCCAGCCCCACCTAACAGCTGATTGGTGGGACCTGGGCTTCTGGGAGGTGCTGGAGAAGAGAACGCTGCACCTGGACCTTGCAAGTGACAGCGAGCTAGCCCAGTGGCAGCATCCTGTCCCTGTCACTTTCAAGGGCTGGCTGGCACTTCCCTTAGGAGCACCCCTCCATCAGCTGTTTGGCTGCACACACCCAACAGCTGGGGGGGGGAGGGGGCGCCCTGTCAGCTGTTTGGCGGCAGCAGGTCTTCCTGGGCCTGATCCTGCTGAGCAGCGCTGGCCTGCTGGGAGTCCTGTCCTGTGAGGATAATTCCTTGGGCTGCCATGGAGCGTGTACAGACCTGTGCCTCCAGCCCCCATGCCTGGGTTAAGGGCTGCTCGGCAACAGTCCTCCTCGGCAACCTGAGGATTGGTGGCTGCAGTGGTTTGCCCTGGGGTGGGCTGGGGAGCTGCCTGACCACCATCATGTTTATTTTCACCATATGATGCATGCGCAAACCGTGTGTGCATGTCTGCGTACATGCCCGCACGTAAGCTGCGTATGCGGGAGTTTGGGATTGCGCCCAGAATTTCAAATCCACTCAATTTTTAGTGTCCAGTTTTTTAATGACACATCCCCCTCCACTTTTCTTTCTTAAAAAAACAAAATAGGCAACTCCATTTTTAAATCTAGGCACACAATTAGCTGTCCCTATAAAAAATGGATGCGTCGCCAACACACTGCCAAAACCCTCTATTGTAAGACTTTTTTCTGTGACCAGGCATTTAGCAGGCAGGGATAGGGCTCGGTGGGGTTGTTGTAAGACCACCTTGAGCCTTAGGGGAAGAGCAGGGTATACATTTAAATGAATAAATAAATAAATAAATATTGGCGTGCCTATCTGTATTCTTAAATGTGTATGGTGGAATGTGTTCTTAAATGTGTAAGGTTCCACCTGTACAAACAAACGGAATCACTTGTAGGCATAAAAGTTGTGTGCAAAAGTTTGTTTCATTCTCTCTGCTACTGTATTTGAAAATTTTGACCAATGGGTCCGACACCTCGTTCAAATGGTGATACTATATTGACCTGGATTAAAGGTGTGCATTGAAACTGGTTAATTCTATTTAAAACCCATTGTGGAAACTCTTGTTTTAGACTGAGTGGTTTGCTACAGTTTAGTCTAATTCAATTAATAAAAGAGTTAAGATAAAATAGAATAAACCACCCTTAATCCAAATAAATGTATCCCCTTTAGGTTTAACTAATCCTCAGCAATTCTCTTTGTAAACTAGCCCTGATTTAAGACTACCATCTCAGGAGGTTTAAAGTTAGTGTTTACTATGCATGGTTGAAGTATGGTGATTTCCAAACAGCTGCTAATATTATATCCCCAGATTCAATACTGTAGTAGGGAGCAGCATGGAAAGATTGCTGTACCTGTAAGGGAGACAGACTGGGACCAAAGCTATGCCCACTCTGCACTATAAAAAAGAGGAAGCAGGAAGTTGAAGACAGGAGCACTCTGCATCTCAGAGAGAGAACATCTCTGGAGCCCAAGACAGAGGGACCAGAGGCTGTGTGAGTTGTGCTATGGACTATGTGAGACTAGCCAGAGATCCAATCAATCAATTTATTAATCTAGATTGACCACTGTCATACGCCAGAACATAAACAACATAAAACAAAATTCCCCCTTGAAAAGAGGACCAGCTCCCATACTTTAAATATAATAAAAACAAGGATACTATTTACAATTAACCTGCTAAAATATATACCAGTTTATTGGTTCACAGGTCATCGTATTACAAAAGCTATAATCACATTTTGGAGTTTCAATTTCACCAAATTCCATACAGTTATAAGATCAGACTGAAGGAACAGCCAGATTACGTTCTCTTTATGAGAATAGTGGCAAGGGAAGCCCTTTTCGGGGGGTGGGGAGGGAGATATCTATCCCTAAGGTCTTGTGTTTGTGAACACTCCAAAATATAATGGATTGATACCACTACCCCCTTATCACACTGACATATCCTTTGATCTCTAGGTACCCCTTCCCATCTTCTCCTGGTCATGGCTGATGCCATTTGTTCCATTCTAAGTATGCAAAAGGCTTTTAGTAACTGCCAATCCAAATTCATTTAAAATATGGTTCCATGCCCAAGTTAATCTTCCAGAACGGGTACAATGATGATGATCATGCCTTGGCCAGTCCTCCTGCCAAGATATGCCCTTAAGCCTCTGGGAGACCAAGTGGTATTTTCAGACGTTACGGGCCTCCGTTTTGACACGGTGAACTACCCGTCATGGCGGAGAGCCCGTAACGTCTGAAGTAGGGTCAGGCCAGATGTTCACCACAGTGAACACCTGGTGGGAATCCCTGAACCACGGTTCCGGAGGTGAGGCTGGCCTCAACCCCGGAACCATGGTTACTCCGATCATGGCTGGGAATCGGCGGCTGGTAACGTCTGTTACCGCCGCTGCTTCCCAGTCGTGGTCCCGGCCACAGGCCGGGATCGGGCGCAGCGGCTGGATTGGCCGCTGCGCCTGCCCGCCTCCGGGAGGGCGGGCAGCCGGGGGAGCATGGGGGGGGCAGGGCCATGAGGCTGCACGCTGCGCCCCCCGGTCCTGCCCCCTCCCCAATCCCCGAATGGAATCAGCCCGGAACGTCTGTTGCCTGGCCGGCCTGATTCCTCTTGGAGGTGTAGACGTGATCACGGGCTGTGTCAAAACGGAGGTCCGTCACGTCTGAAAATACCCTCACTCTCTTTCTTCCATAGTGAAGATTCTTTCCTCAGCATAAGTATAATAGCCCAGGCCTATTCTGTTCAAAGTGTGGTTTACAAAACTTAGCCATGGCGATTCCATATTAACGGGTCTACCCATACCTTCCAACAGGCATAGCTTTGGATATTTTAACGGGGAGGTAGCCAAAACCTTGAACTAATACCCCAAGTTTTAATGGCTATAGCTGTTTCTAGATTTGGCACTCCTGTCTCCAACCTTTTAAAAAAAATGCAGACATAGCCTGGGGAAGGCCATGGAGGCAACGGAGGAATCTATTTTGTGCAACATTAATAGACTCCCCCGCTGCCCATCCCCAAGCCTCGGAACCATAGAGTAGCTGTGCAATAGTTTTGGTTTTATAGACATAGACTGTATCTGGCAAGGACCTTCTAGTGTAAGTATTATGAAATTTTATAATTGCTTGGGAGGACTGGAGTGCCTTGATTTTAATTTCTCTACAATGTTTCTTCCAACTTAAGCCGGATCCAAGCATAAGGCCTAAATAGCGATATTCTTTTGCTACTTGAAGTCTGACCCCCTCCATAAACCAGGAGGAGTGTACAGGCCCTACCCCAATTTACTATTTTAGCCTTTCCATAGTTAATCCCAAGCTTATTCTGAATGGACAAGGCTGAGAGAATTTCAATGAAGCTCTCTGAAGTCCAATAGGAGTTCTGGCAAGAATCATAATATCATCCGCAAATGCTAGAACACCAATCGGAGTGCTCAACAGATGGAGGGAGTGAAACTGAGGACTTTGCATGGCTATCAAGATGCCATTCACATATAAATTAAATAAAGTAGGGGGCCAAAACACATTCCTGGCGAACCCCCTTACAAATATTGAATCTCTCTGTAACCTCTCCTCTAGAGCCGTACCGCACTTGGGCACAGTTGTTCTACAATGATCAAATTCAATTAATGATCAAATTCAAAGAAGGGCAATGATCAAATTCAGTAGAGGGGGATCCAGTCCCCTCTTTTGCAATTTTGCCCAAAGAGGAGTCCTCTGTCCAGGGAAACAAATGCTGCTTTCAAATCTATGAAAGCTACATATAGGGAGCCCCTATAGGGAGCCCCTATTGACCTTGCAATAGGTCATTGACCCTACTGACTCTATTGACCTCCCCCCTACCTCTCTGCACTTATCGCCCTCCATACTCCAGCCCGTGCACTTCGCTCCTCCTCTGTCCCCTCTCTCGCCCTTCCACGCCTTCCCTGCTCCCCTAAGCGCCTTCGTCCCTTCTCACTTGCTGCCCCCCATGCCTGGAACTCCCTCCCTGTCCACATCCACCTTGCCCCCTCCCTTCATACCTTCAAATCTCTCCTTAAAACTCACCTCTTTCGCTCTGCTCTGTCTGACTCTTTATCCTGCTGAGCCACTATTTCCTATACCTACAATCGGTTTACCCTTATCCTTGCAACATGGACCTGCCTGCTGTCATTCTCATCGTAACCAAGCCAAGTACGTGCACTTGAGACCTCGCATCTTCATGAATGTTAGACCCCTTGTCTCTCCCTCTGTTCCCCTTCCTAAGTCTCTCCCCCAGCTCCTGTCTCTCAGATTGTAAGCCCTAGGGGCAGGGACCGTGTCTATTTTATTACTTTGTAAAGTGCCAGGTACACTGCTGGCGCTATATAAATGTTTGTTAATAATAATAATAAATAACTTGTGAGCCAAGTATTGAAATGTGTATAAATGATCAATTGTTGATCTCCCCTCTCTGAAGCCTGCTTGAGCCTCAGAGTGGGGATTGTGATCCTCTAGCCATTTATCCAGGTGAGACAATAAATATCTACCAAAATTTTTCGATGAGACATTTAAAAGACTGATGGGCCGGTATGAACCTGGTATATCCTTCTTCAATACAGGGACAATTATATACCCTTTCCATGATTCAGGTATAATACCAGAAACAACAATACAATTGAACCAGCGGACTATCGATGGAGTCCACCAATCTAGATTCGCGGAATAAACCTCCACTGGAATTCCATCAGACCCTGGAGTCTTGTTGTTTCTTTGGCAAGATATTAACCTTTCCAATTTCCCCTCTGTCACGTGATAAAATGACCTAGCGAGAGGTTGTTACCTGGCTTAGACAAGGGATTATGTGGTGCCTTGAATAAAGTATTCATGATTATGCTAATTCCCATGGGTGACAGAGTTCTTGGTGTGGATCCTTAAAGCACTTACTCCTGGCAAGCCCACACCTGCTCCAAATACATTGGGATAGGGAGCAGAAAACTTTTGCAGACACATGACCTTAGCAGGGTTCACTGAATTCACTAGACCAGATGATATCCAGGAAAATGCCTGCATGAATTATTGTTGGGCATGGTGAGTCAACCTTCTCCAGGGTAAGCACTGTCTGATTTTGGGAGGAGCTTTCACTAGCTGGGGTTCCCCTAGCATAGCAGGAGTTGTTAGTGCCTTGCACCATTGCTGAATTCCAAGGACTAAGGCCGCTTTTAAACGAGCGATCTGGCGCATTGAAAAATGTGCTTTGAGAAAAGTCGCATGGGGGGATGTTTAGATGCACTGGAAGGTCCTGGGGCGTCATTGGAATTGTGGCTCGTGCATTATTTTTAAAAGCACATTTGAAAGATGTTGTGAGCCACGATTCCAATGACACCCAGTGACTTCCGGTCCGTCTACGCAAGGTTTCTTAAAGCACATTTCTCAACGCACTAGATCGGGCTGCTTGTCTAAAAGTGGCCTAAGTTTCTCCACTGCCTTTCACCATCCCCATGCAAAGTGAATTGTAAAAATCCCAATGCTTAGTTGGTGTAAGTGGGCATTATTCCATTTGCTTCAATGGAGCTACTTCCCTTTCATAACTGCTAGGGATCTCACCCACTCCTCCTGGTTTGCGAACCATTTACACCCTCTTTGCCGAGGGAGAGACGACCACCCAGCATCAGCAGTCAGTGGAGAATTAGTCTGTGAATCTTTCTTTAGCATCGAGATGAGCTGTTTGAAAGCTTTCATAAAATTGTAAGCAGATAGTTTAGACATGTTGATGAGACGACTAGATTTTATTGTGACTTGACTGACAGGCTTAGAGATGGGTATTTACAGTCTGATTCCTGTTTCTAAAAACACAGTGACAGGCAGAACCTGACATGGATGTATAATGGGAAGGCTGTGGAAAATCATGACGAAAAGAGCTCATTAAGCAGAGGTACTTTTGCAGCAGCTAATTTCAAATGCTGAACTACAGTTTTCAAGGAGTGCAAACCACTTAAGATGCATCGAGTCGGGCAAAGCCTGCTTTGTTTGCCTTCTGTCCTCTAAAGGGATGTAGAATGAGAAGCTTTGTGAGGGGAAGGAAGCCAAAGAATGGGCAAGATACATAGTGGGATGAGGGGCACATAGGGAGGCAGAAGGAAAGGTGGAAGTGAAGAAGGCTCAGCAAAGGGTGTTTGCTCCTCCTTGCTATAGTGCTACTGGGTGCACACAACACTTTTACAGTCAGAGACAGGTCCCTGCCCAGTTGGCTTACAATCTAAGAACAAGGATAAGGGGAACACAGACACCGACATATTCCCATTTTACAGATGGGGAACTGAGGCAGTTTGTGACTTGTCCAAGGCCACCCAGTGAGTTCACTTGCTTAGGGTGAGATTTAAACCCCTGTTTTCCCACGTTCAAGTCCAGCATCTTAACCACCACATCACACTAGGGTGGCCAGATATGCAAACTTTAGAGGACACTTATGAGAAATACAGGTTGCAGGGCTGCACTGGCTCCAATTTCTCCAAAGTGTCCCCTAATAAATTGCATATCTGGCCACCCTACACCCCGCTGGCTTCTTAGGAGTGTGGATTCAGCATGATCCATCAAGAGGGAAAATAGCAAAGCAAGGAGGATAAGGCATTGTCCTCAACTTTTGCTACAGGAGAGCAGAGGTAGGCAACATTCCCAAGCCCAAGAGCCGCATAACAGCATTTTCATATCACCAAGAGCCACTTCCCCCCACAATCCCAGAGACAGGGCAGTCTGACATCCCCAACCTTCCCCCACATAAAAGCTCCAGCTCCCAGGCAGTCCAGTGAGTTTGGACAGCAGCAATAGTGGCTCATGGCACATTACATCTCCTCCCATGGCCTCCAAAAGGCTCTGACAGTAACCCCAGGCAGCCACTTCCAGAAAGAGTCTCAGTGCAGGTGTCAAAGAGCTGTATGAGACTCCCAAACCGCCCTTTGCTCACCTCTGTCCTAGAGGGAGCCTTGTCTGCTGGCTACCATACACGACCGGGTGTCAGGTAACCTGCATTGTATTAATGACACTGCTCCTGACTTGGTGTGCTTGACTGGACAAGACACCTCATCTCTCTGCACCCCAGTTTCACCACTCATAGAGTCAGTGTGGTGTCTAGTGGGTAAGGTACTGGACTTGGGAAGTCAGGGTTCAAATTCTGCCCTAGCCATGGACTCGCTGGGTGGCCTTTGGCAAGTCACAACCTCAGAGCCAGTGTGGTGTAGTGGATACGGTGCTGGACTTGGAAAGCCAGGGTTGGAATCCTAGTCTAGACATCAACTTATTGGGTGGCATTGGGCAAGTCACAACCTCTCGGCCTCAGTTTCCCATGTGTGTGTCCGTCTCTCCCTGTGTTCCCCTTGTCCACCTTAGATTGTAAGCCCACCGGGCAGGGACCTGTCTCTAACAACAACAATTGTAAAGCACCAGGTACACTGCTAGTGCTATATAAATGCTTAATAATAATAATGAGAGGGTAAAACTACCAATGGATGTTGTGGAAGCTTAATACTATATTGCATTTTTGAAAGCAATACAGAAGTCCAAACTATTATTACAATATGTCATTACTATTATTAAGTATTTATATAGTGCCAGCAATGAATGATTACGCACAAATTATTAATTAAAGTCTTGCAACACACAATACTCCTGTCAATAAGACAACTGTGCTAGGAAGGATGATCCAGTGGTTAAGGTACTGCCATAGGACCCAGATTCAATTTCCTGCCTTACTAGGGCTCCTGTGAGTTCTTGGACAAGCTGCATAGACTGTTTCCATGAAATAAAGTCAAGTGGGGTAAATTATTCCACTGCCTAGCGGTCACATGATCATTCCCCCCCACCCCGGGTAAAATACCTCCTGAATACATCACTGCTGAATAGGATGACAGACTGATAACCTCCCAAAGTAGTCACTCTGGGTACTTTCAGACGATACGGGGCCCTTTGGCCCCGTACCGGCACCACCGGCTTCGTTCCCCGCCGGGGTCACCCCGTAACGGCACAACAGACGTGCCGGGGGGATCCCGGCGGGGAAAGTGGGAGGGGCCGGGGCCGCGCGGCGCAACGTGCGGCCGCACGGCCCCGCCCCCTCCACGCACCCCGCCGCCCGCCCTCCGAGGAGACGGGCGGGCGGCGGGGCCAATGCGGCCGCAGCGTCCGGCCGATCGTGCCACGGCCCGGGATCCCGCCGGGGATCCCGGGCCGTGGCACGCGGCCAGACGTTACTTTTCCTTGGCCACGGCCCGGGGTCCGTTTGACCACGCTTCCCGGGACCTTCCCCCGGCTAGCCCGGGAAGCGTGGTTCAAACGAACCCCATGTGCCGATTGACCGTGGCCAACATCTGGCGCGCCGCAAACAGACGTACGGGACACGGTGACCACAGGTGGGTATTCACCGTGGTTCACCGTGTCAACGTCACGTCTGAAAACACCCTCTATCATAGAGCAGCCAAATGACACTAACCCTGGCACAAAGGTCATGAGGGACAGGCACCCAAGGTGGGTGGGCCCAGATGTACCTATCAGAAGAACAACTTCCTTCTGTCCTAGACTATTCATCTGGGTGTCGACAAATTTCCTCAAGGTTAGTGGCAAATTACTCTGGGGTTAGCAATAGCATTTGATGGAATCATGTCCTTGGTCTCTCTCTATTCAACCATTATCTGTTTCAAAAAATATATATGTTAATGATAGTACTACCCTGACTCACACGGGTGTTTAGAGGATAAAGACCTTATGGTACTACAGTGATAGGGTTCTTATTGGTATCTTGAAAAAGCAGAACAGCAGTAGTGAGGCTCAATGATATCTCCAAGGTCACAGCATAAGTTTGTGGCAGAGTTGTGAATAGAACTAGTCTGAATCTCTATTCCTGGTCCTAACCATTGCTGTCTTTCACACCAGTGACTATCAGAGGAAAATTATTTGTGCACAGATGAAAGGAACAACCTTCTATCTAGATTTTCCAATTGGTCGTTTTGAATTCAATGTTAATCCACTCCATTTTCACAGAGAGCAATAAAAAAAAAAAAGAGGGAAGAGATGGATTCGAACTAAAGGAAAGTTTTACCCTTGGTGTAGTCGTTAAGGCATTAATGGAAGCAAGAATCACTATGAATAAAGAACGTGTCCTTGCATGTCTCTAAACCAGGTAGAGGTAAGCTGGGTAATTTGGGGACAAATTGTATTTTAGAGATTTTATATAATAGGCAGAGCTATAAATTGAGAAAACGATGGCAAGTGTCTCAATGACAAAGTGTCTCCTGTGCACAAGAGTGAGTAATAAAACTAGAGGGGTAGTTGAATATTACAGGGATCTTAATGTCTGCCTTGTTTTTCTATTTTACAAACTTACAGAAAAGTAAAACATGATCCTGGGTGGTTCTTTAAACATGAATTACTCCTTTCTTTCCTTATTTTCCACATTAAATTAAAGCACATTGGTGGCACTGTATTGGAGTCAAACCGTTTTGAATTTTTGGGAGAAACAGTAGGAATGAAAGAAAGCTCATAAAGAGCTTCATATAGGTAAGGGCTGTGTTAAATCATCCCTGTGAGCTTAGATACATGGATCTTATTGTGGTCGTACACTCTGACAAAAGCACCTCCTCTGTGCTTGGATAATCTCATAGAACATATACATAGAGAGCACATTAAGAAAGGTCTTGAGACTCCTTGAGTGACGTCTGTAAGAAATGACATCTAGGCAAAGAAAAGAAAAGGAAAAGTAGCTGTTTCCTTAGAAGGTGACACAGAAAAATCTAGCACTGAAGAGAGTGGGCTGTTTATAGATTTTCTCACACAGCAATCCCCCTCTTCTGCAACCCGATATGCATTAAGAAAAATGATCTGTTGGGAAATCCAGAATGTGTCTACTCTCTCCTACTGGATTACTATGATATAATTAAGTGTGAGCTTTCATTTTTTCATTCATTGGCACTTCCCCCTTGCATTTAAACATAGGCCCTTTTTAAATGAGCAGGGGGGATCGGTGTGCGGCAGGTGGAGTGCCGCTGCGGGGGCACTGAGTGGGAGGAGGGTGCAGATGGATGCACACCCACCTCCACTTTTCACCGGTTGCTCCGTGCGTGGGTGATGGGTGGAGATGGGTGGGTCGCGGTGTTTAGATAGACAGCACCCACACACGCACACACAGCGGACCTGTATGTGCATGCGTGGGTCTGTCTCGTGCAAAAAGGACCACACAGTTAAGGGGCCATGGTGTGTTAATACACTCAACCCCTTCCAGAATGTCCAGTGCAGCAAAACGTAATCCTCACAAAGTCAGGAAATTCAGGAGTATGGTCTAAATTCCCGTTCCCCCTGGCTCCTGCCCTCTACATCACATTAATTTGGTCCTCTTTCACTAGCCAGAACACACCAAACAGCCTACTCATCCACTTGCACCAGCACATCCTCTACTTTCACCCCTCCCCCGTACTGTAGAACTCCCATTCTCAAACCCTCTAATGCACATGCGCCCAAACAGTTTTATTAATGGTGCATGCCCAATAGCAATTTCATGCTGGTTCCACCTTCTTTGTCTTACCATGTTAGCCTTTGCTTCCACCTGTCTGTCATGAAAAACTTTCTTGCTATTAAAGTCTCCTTCACAGTTGATCATTGATACAGGCAGGCAGTAGCGTGGTCTCGCAACCATTTAACAGAATCTATCTACTCTACGCAGAAACCTTTAACACCCTATCCGATCCGTACCCTCTCATGGCCTGTTGCTACGGCTACAGTATTCCTAAAGGCATTACAAAACCCTTCTTCCAAAACCAACCCACATCAGTCCCTTTGAAACATCCCTTTGAAACGTCCTGTACCTGAAACATGCAAGAATTCTGCCACAAAACAGACAAATTCCACACCCTTCAGGCTACAGCCCTAACTCACACTGCACAACGGAATTCAAGATAGATGTAGAAAAATGGGATAATCGTAAATTAGATAAGTGCATGTTTCTAATCCCAGGGTTTTCCCCAGTGTTGCCTGCCTGGATGCCCCCCATGCCTTGCTTCCTTCTTCCGGCCCCTCTTTTCATCGCCTTGAGATGGGACTGGGCCTAGAGCTCACATCTGTTGAGTAAAGCTTTGCTCTACAGAAAGGTGCTGATTGAGGGCAGTCACCAAGGAGACCTATGCATTAGCACTTCAAAACCTCACCTACTGATTGTCTGGGAATGGTGGTAATAGCTTCTCAGCTGGGCTTGCTCTGCTCCGGCTGGGAGAAGGGCACCCAGTTGAGATGCTATTAGGAAGTTATCAAAAATCTCTAATTAACTATTTACTAGCCCAATGCTTTTTTAGAAAACCTTAGCTGGACCCTCAAAATACATGCTTTGCTAACCTCCGGAAATACATAATGTAGAGTGAGCAAGACACTGGGTGTTTTCAGACGGCTGACTGGCCGCTTCACCACCAGGTAGCCCATCTATCTATATCTATAGCGTTACTAGGCGTACACAGTGCTTTACAGTCACAGATGTTTGGAGATAGGTCCTGCCCAGTGGGCTTACAATCTGAGTAAAACAAGGGTGAGGTGAACACAAGGAGAAACAGACACACTCTCTCCCATTTTACAGATGGGGAACTGAGGCTGAGGAGTTGTGACTTTCCCAAGGCCACCCAGTGAGTTCATGGCTAGGACAGTGTTCAGATGCTGGCTTCCCAGGACCAAGCCCAGCACCTTATCCACTACACCACACTGGCTCATCTGGATCCTAGGCACCAGTACTGCTGCTCCCACCAGAATTGGCTGCTTGAGGGCATATCCACGTGGCTTCCTCAGGGGCAAAAGAATCTGAGCTGCCATTTTGGACCCTGGAGCCTTATGGGGCTTGTGGGAGTAGGAGAAGCATGTCCTGTGTTGCTGCTGCCCAAACCCACCCAGACCACTTGGCAGTCTGAGTTTAATGTGAAGGGGAGGGTTTGGGAGTAGCTGTGCAGCCATCCCCAGAATTGGGGGAAGCCATAATTGATGTAATGCATCTCGTGGCTCTTGCCAATATGAAACTTTTGGTATCAGCTCGTGGTCTTTGGACTTTTCCTGCCCCTGCATTCTGTTCTTAAGCAAGGAGGAGAAAATGACCTGTAATGCCTTAATTTTATTAAGTTCTTCCTACAACAAACCCTGGCCCCCACTAGGAACTAGGAAACTAAGACTCTATGGCAGGGGTGAAGAACCTCAGGCCTAGGGGCCAAATGTGGCCTGTGGCAAGTTTTATGTCGCCCCTTTCCAGTTCCTGGATCTGGCCCCTGGATCCAGTTGCCACCTCCAACCACTGAAAACCGGTCCAGGGTAAGAAAGTGAATATGAGGGCATGCACACAGGGATAGTGAACAAATCTATGACCCAGATCCATGATTTGGGTCCTCCAGTGCTTAAGCACCTTTTATGCAGCCCGAGGAGCTTGTACTAACTGTCAAAGTGGCCCCTGGGATAGTTGATGTTCTCTATCGCTGCTCTATGGTATTCAGCTAAATTGTTTATTGCTGGAGTCCTTGTTCTCCCATCCCCTCACTTCTCAGCATTTGTTAACAGCCCATATTGCGTGAAGGCAAGATGGGAGTGTGGGGTTGCAATATTACGTTGCTTTGTACCATGTGTAATCAACTGCACCAGTGGAAGGCAGATGTAAAAATGCTACCCTCCCAAACTGGTAGGATTTTAAGAATATAAGAAGTGTGCTGGGTCAGACCAATGGTCCATCGAGCCCAGCATTCTGTTTCCGACAGTGGCCAATCTTAGTTACATTGGAGAAGTACCCAACAGGTCATAATGGGGCGATCCATTCCCTGTTGTTCACTCCCAGTTCCCGATAGTCAGAGGATACCTCCCCCAATAACCTCTAATAGGCCTATCCTCCAAGAACTTAATCCAATCCTTTCTTAAACCCGACTAGGCTACTGGCCTTGCCCACCTCCTCTGGCAACAAATTCCAAAATTGTACACTTTCTTTTCATAGGTGGAAAGCTCCCACAAGCAGGAAAATGTGAACTTACAAGTTTTTATTGGGCTATAAAATGCAATGAGATTACTGCAGTGTTGAAATACTATAGTACCTGAAACAGCAACCACATACTCTCTCTAGTCTGTCTCCATCTATTATTTATTATTATTATTATTATAATAAAAAATTCTTATCCCGCCCCCTCCTGCCAAAGGTAGCTCGGGGCGGTGTACAATATAAAAGCATAAAATATACATATAACTTAAAACAAACAATAAAACCATCAATTCCCCCCCAACCCTATCCCATCCCTCCCCCTACCAGTCTCTCTCACCAAAAGCCTGGTGGAACAGTCAAGTCTTACACTGACTCCTGAAGGAGGGAAGGCCCTGGGCCAAATGAACCTCTGCCGGGAGGGAGTTCCACATCCAAGGTGCAGCGACCAAGAACGCCTTCTCCAGTGTGGCCCCCCGCCGAACACGGGGGACCTCCAAAAGGGCACCCCTGGCCGACCCCAACAGCCGTTCCAGAACCTGGGGAGTGAAGCGGTTCTGCAGGTAGGTGGGGCCCAGATCATGTAGGGCTTTAAAGGTCAACACCAACACCTTGAATCAGGCCCAGTAGGCAACCAGCAACCATTGCAGAGAATGGACCACCAGTGTTATGTGCTTTTGGTGGCCCGTACCCATCAAGAAACGGGCCGCTGCATTCTGCACCAGTTGCTGCCTCTGGACCGTCACCTTGGGTAGCCCCATGTAGAGTGCGTTACAGTAATCAAACCTCAAGGTGATGAAGGCATGGATGATGGTGGCAAGGTTGCAGTATGAGACATAGGGATGGGCGAACAGAACGGAGTTCGGAAATTCGGTTCGGTTCAGTTTGAAATTCGAGTTCGGAAATTCGGTTCCGTTTGAAATTCGAGTTCAGTTCGGAAGTTCGGTTTGGTCGACCGAACACACCGAGTTCAGTCGAATTCTGAACTTCCGAACCAAGTTCGGCCATTCAAAACCAGGTTTTTTGGTGTGTGTTGCCACTAGGGATGGGCAAACAGTACGGAGTTCAGAAATTCGGTTCAGTTTGGTTCGGTTTGAAATTCGAGTTCGGTTCGGAAGTTCGGTTCGGTCGACCGAACAGACCAAGTTCGGTCCGAACTCTGAACCACGTTCGCTCAGCCCTACTGAGACATAAGGCCGTAACTGTTGCACCAGATGTAATTTGGCAAATGCACTCCTTGCCACAGCTGCCACCTGGACATCCAGGTGGAGCTGCGAATCGAGGAGCACCCCCAGACTACGAACTTCAGGAACCAAGACGTGGCACACATCATCAACGATGGGGGCCTCCACTCCCTTGGCCCTCCCCACCAGCATCACCTCCGTCTTGTTGGGATTCAACTTCAGGCAAATCGCCTTCATCCAGTCCCCCACAGCTGTCAGACATCAGGTAAGCAACGAGACTGCGGGGCCTGAGTCTGCTGAAAATGAGAGGCAGAGCTGAGCGTCGTCGGCATATTGATGACAACACATGTCAAACCCTTTCACGGCCTCACCCAAAGGTTGCATATACACATTGAACAGGAGGGGGGACAGAATAGAACCCTGCAGGACCCCACATGTGAGATCCTGGGGAGCAGATGTACAGTCACCCAAGACCACACAGTGAGTCCTACCGGCCAGGAACGAGCGGAACAATTTAAGAATAGTCCTGCCCGGTACGATCCTGCAGCGGAGTCACCGACAGCTCATGGTCAACGGTATCAAAAGCATTTGACAGATCTAAGAAGGCCAGAAGGGTCGACTGCCCCCAGTCTAAAGCATGGCGCAGGTCGTCGACAAACGTCACAAGCGCAGTCTCGGTGCCATATCCCGAACGAAAGCCAGACTGCACCAAACAGTGGGAGAAAACCTTTCTGTGATGATTTTGCATAGTAACAATCATTCTGTCATGTTCCAAGGCCTTTTTATGCTACTGACCTTGTAAGTTTTTCTTTTGGAAGATACCCAAACTTGTAAAGACCAGTGCCAATGACACATATACTAAAATTGTACCGAGAGCTTATGATATCTGGTTGTATGGGTCTTTACCCTTTTAAGAGTACAGAGTTTTATTTTCTCAAGTTTATGGAACAGAGTTTTTCATGCAAACTCGCAGTGTTTTACCACTGCCAAATCTGCAGCTTTTTATGAATCCCTTACACATCAATGGGTTGCATTTCACAGGCTGAAAACTTTCAGTGGAGGCAGAGTGAAAGCTTGTGCATGCTTCAGGGTGATGATTCTGCTGGGCTTCTGAGGCTGCTGGCTTATGAGCTTGTAAGTGGCTTTAGAGCTACCATCTTGGCAGAGGCCTGCAGCCTGCATTGAGACAATGGGACCCCTCTGCTGCGGCTCCTCACTGCAGGTGGTCCCCAATGAGTTCCATGGCCTCATGGCATTCTGAAGGGGGTGGGGCCACACTGGAAAAGGACAGGGAAATGCCTTAGTCCCACCCCTTTTGGAATGCTGTGATGTCACAACACTGTGGTGCACCCACTGGACTTGGACTCATAAAAGCCCAGCTGCATTATTTATTTTATTTTATTACACTATTTTTACCCTGCCTCTCCAACATCCAGTAGCTCAAGGTGGCTTACAAATATAAAATATTTTAAAAACATACAAAAGAACTATAAAACAGATAAACAATATCAAATGGGGGTGCCAAAAAACTAAATCCCGCCCCCCATCACCCTCACCGAATGCCCAGCAGAACAAGACAGGTCTTACAATAATGATGAAAGGAGGCAAGGTCTGGGGACACCTGGGACTCTGCTGGAAGGGAGTTCCTCAGCCTAGGTGCGGACACCGAAAATGCCCTCTCCATAGTCGCCTCCTGGGCAACCTGGGGGACATCAAGAAGGGCGCTCCCACAGGGGTCGATCCAGACCACGGAGGGTGAGGGGGTCCTGCAGATAGGTGGGGCCCAGGCCGTTAAGGGCTTTATAGGTAAGAACCAACTCCTTGAATCAGGCCCAGAAGACTTTAGGCAGCCAGTGCAGAGCATGAAACACTGGTGTAACGTGCTCATAGCAGTCTGCCCCGTTAAGAAAGCAGGCCTCCGCATTCTGCACCAGCTGCAGTCTCCGAGCCATCACCAGGGCTAGCCCCACATAGAGTGCATTCCAACAGTCTAATCTCAAAGTAATGAAAGCATGGATGATAGTTGCCAGATCGGAGTCCGAGACATACGACTGAAGCCATCGTGCCAGATGTAATTAGCAAAATGCACTTCTCGCCAAAGCCCCCACTTGGACATCTAGGCAGAGCTGCAGATTGAGGAGCACTCCCAGACTCCAGACCAAACAAATGGGGGGTGAACCCCATCAATGAGGGGGGACACCACACCCACTGCTTTACCCACCAGCATCACCTCCATCTTGTCAGGATTCAGCTTCAGTTGGCTTGCCCTCATCCAGTCCCCCACAGCCGCCAGACACCAGGTAAGCACCAAGACTGCCAGGTCTGGGTCGGATGAGAAAGAGAGGTAGAGCTGGGTGTTATCAGCGTACTAATGGCACCACACCCCACACTGCCTCACGACCTCACCCAGTGGCTGCATATACACATTGAACAGGAGAAGGGACAGATAGATACTTGCGGGACTCCACATGTGAGGTCCTGGGGAACTGACTAACAGTCCCCAAGCACCACTTGCTGAGTTCTCCCACCCAGGAAGGAGCAGAATCATTCAAGAACGATCCCACCCACCCCAGCCCGGTCCCAATAGCGGGCCACCAACATCTCCTGGTCAATGGTATCAAACGCAGTCAACAGATCTAACAGAATCAACAGGGTCGATCGACCCTGGTCCAATTCCCAGTAAAGGTCGTCAACCAAAGTCACAAGCGCAGCCTCAGTGCCATAACCTGGACAAAAACTGGACTGTGAAGGATCCAGAAAACTGGTGCAATCAAGGTGTCCCTGCAGCTGCCGAGCCACCACCCATTCAATAACCTTCCCTAAAAAGAGAAGGTTAGAGACAGGCTGATAACTGACGAGGGAGTCAACGTCAAGTGATGGCTTTTTGAGCAGGGGCCGCACCACTGCATCCTTCAGGCAGCTTGGCACCCTGCCCTCCCAAAGGGAGGGTGTTGACCACACCCACCAGCAAAGGCCCCAACGTCTCTCTGCTGGCCTTAACCAGCCAGGATGGGCACAGATGAAGTTCACAAAAGGTGGCTCTAACAGCCCCCAGGAGATCCCCAGCCTCAGTGGCTGACACCGCCTGGAACTGATCCCAGAAAACCGGACAAGGCGGGGCTTCTACAACCTCTGGTTCTCCTAATGCCAAAAGCGCAGCATCGAAGTCATGGTGAATCCGAGCGATTTTATCTGTGAAGTACTTAACAAACATGTCACAGTGGACAACTGATATTTCCAGTTCCAGGGGGAGGGAGACTGGACCAACCAGCCCCCACACCACCCAAAAAAGCTCCGCTGGATGAGACTTGGCAGATGCTATCATGGAAGCAAAAAACTCCTTCTTTGCTGCCCTGACAGCCACGGCATAGGCTCCTAAACTAGCTCTATGTCGCAATCTGTGGGCTTCAGCACGAGACTGACGCCACCGTCGCTCTAACTGCTGCCCTTCCTGCTTCAGCTGTCGCAGGCCCTCCGTAAACCATGGGGGCCTATGAAGCTGACACCTCAGGAGCGGACGCCTAGGAGCCGTCCGGTCGATGGCATCAGATAGCAAGGTGTTCCTAAAGGCCACGAGGTCATTGAGCGGCCAGCCGTCAAGATCAGAGGGTAACTCCCTGAGAGAATTCTGGAACCTCTCTGCTGCCATCAGTCTCTGGGGGTGAACCAACCGAACTGGTTCCACACCCTTCTGGGGCCAGACGTGTGCAGAGAGGCAGGTCCACAGAAGGTTGATCTGTCCATGACAAGGGACGTTCTGGAATGCCGCCTTGGGGCTGCCCCCTGCTCCACCTGCCCATCTAGCAGGGACGCCTTTAGATAGATGGGCTACCCGGGGGTGAAGCGGGCTGGAATAGCCAGGTGTCTGTCTGAAAACACCCAATGTCTTTTGCTCACTCTACATTATGTATTTCTGGAGGTTAGCAAAGCATGTATTTTGAGGGTCCAGCTAAGGTTTTCTAAAAAAGCATTGGGCTAGTAAATGGTTAATTAGAGATTTTTGATAACTTCCTAATATAATAGCTTCTCAACTGTGTTCTCTTCTCCGACTCCTGTGCGTCCACCCAGCGCTCTCTAGCCATCTGGGGCCCCAAGCTCGCCCAACATACACTCTGGGTTCCTGGGCCCTTCCTAGACTGGACTCTGGTCTTGCAGCTGGCCCTGGGAGCCTTGAGGTTCTTCTCCCACTCGGAGCAGAGCAAACCCAGCTGAGAAACTATTACCACCATTCCCAGACAATCAGTAGGTGAGGTTTTGAAGTGCTAATGGGCTCTGGCCCCGCTCAAGCCCAAATCTCTGGCCCAAGCACGGTTCTGAGACTTAATTTCCATCCCAACCAGTATTGGCATCCACCGTTACCTTTTATCAGTTTAACAAAGCTATGAGCAATGTGTGGTGTTAACAGTAGTTAAAAAGGAAGGAGGCAAATGAATATGTCATAGGGGGCCCTCCTGTAGGACTTTGCAACATACTTGAGGATGTGCCCAACCTTCAAAATCATAAAGTTAGGAGGGATGCACCATTCTCTCTCGAGAATCATGAGCATCACAGCTGCAGTGCCTCCCACCCAGACAGGATACAATCAGGGATGATACTTACACTTACAGGTTGACTTTTTGGCACGTCATAAACACCTTCCTTCTTTTGGCTGGTGGGAACCTAGGACAGAAAATCAAACACACCATCATCCTCTAGGTAGGACACTGGGAAACTGGAGAGCTGCAGCTGTGGGTGCAATCAGTTTCTCTAGTTGAAATATATTTTAAAAATGATTTTAAATGGAGATGACGCCCCCCCCCCCCTCCCGCAGCACAAAATGTGGATTTGGACTTGAAACACTCAATAATTTTCCATAGTTTTCAACCATCCCACTGGAGTTCAGTTTCAATATGGATCGTAACATGGAATTTAAGAATATCCCTATCCCTGTCTTTCATTGTTAGCGGTTGACATTTTTCCTGGAGGAAGTGGAGACCAAATAGGAGCCACACTCCAGCTAGTTCCCATTTTGCCTTCATGGATGAGCTCTAGAACAGAGCAGACAGTCTGCCAGAAAAGATTTTTATTTTCTGTCAAGTAACAGCAGGTATTCATCAACGAAACATTAACCCATTCGCTGGGTGAGGTCAGTATAAGCTACAGCCTAATGCGTGACCAGACATGTCTTTATATATAGGCAACTACCAGGGGCACCATGGTAAAAGGGTACAGTCATCCCGGCAGCTCCTCTGAGATAGGTTTTGTCAGTTTGCCACCCCAACAAAAACAGCCACACCATCCCACACAGAGCTCACTGATGCTAATTCTGACCCAATGCCCTCCACCTGGGGCCTTTTCAGCACCCTGGAGAGCTTCCTGTCTTCTCACTATGGAACCCAAGGTCCATCCTCTGCAGCAATTAAACACAGGCTGCCTGGCTTCTAGAGCCCATTTATTTTATTTTATTTTTATTTTATAAAATATTTCTATCCCGCTCCTCCAGCCCACAAGGCAGCTCGGGGCGGCGAACAACAATTCAAACAATAAAATAATTTAAGTTTAAAAAAAATCCCATATACATAAAAAAAAAGCACAACACACACACCCCGACCCCCCTCGCCAAAAGCCTGGCGGAACAGCCAGGTCTTACACAAATGTCAAAATGACAGGAGGGTGGGGGCCAACCGAGCCTCCTCCAGGAGTGAGTTCCACAGCACAGGGGCAGTCACCGAAAAGGATCTAACATCAGTGGCCACCCGCCTCGCCCGGGGAACCTCCAAAAAGGCTCCCACGGACGATCTCAGGAGTCGCACAGGCACATGGGGAGTGAGGCGATCCCGCAGACCCCATTTCCCTTTATAGCACTCAAAAAAGGTGGGTGAACAGCGATGGACAGGTTAGCCTTAAAGGGCCAGTGCCTGTTCTATCACAGATCCCCAAAGCTACAACAAAACACAGCCACACACACAAACACACAGAGAGCTATGTCATACTCCTTTCACACACACTCTTGGGAAGGGCGAGGGGCTTATCCTCTGCTTCTTCCTCCTTACTGCAGGACACTGAGACAGGAACACCTCTTCCCTCTCTAAGGCCCTTCACTGAGCCCCGGCCACCATTGTGACTCAGTTTTAGTGAAAAACATAAGAACATATAGGGTTACCAGACATACCCTTTAAAATGGGATGCTTATGAAAAATACATGTTGCAGGGCTACACTGGAACCAATGCAGCCCTGCACCATGTATTTTTCATAAGCGTCAAGTTTTAAAGCAGAGGTATGGTAACCCTAAGAACATAAGTAGTGCCATACTGGGTCAGACCAATGATCCATTGAGCCCAGCATCCTGTCTCCCACAGTGGTCAATCTTGGTTGCTTGGAGTAAGTACCCAACAGGTCACAATGGGGCGATCCATTTCCTGTTGTTCACTCCCAGCTCCCGACAGTAAGCGGTTACATTCCCCCAAACCTACCTGGCTAACACCTGCTAATGGACCGATCCTCCAGAAACTTGTCCAAACCTTTTTAAAACCCAGCTATATGACTGGCCTTGACCACATCTTCTGGAAACAAATCCCCCAACTTAAGGAAGGAGGAAGACTAAATACTTGGTCAATCGGAAGTGAGTTTAACCCTCATGTAATCTTTTCCCTTTCCATCCAGCTTGGAAAGGAGTGGGCAGGGCTATGTTTAGATTTCAATTTCAGCAGCTTGGGCTGGGCAGGCTGTGTGTAGCAGGAAGCCGGGGTCTACAGAAACAAGCGCCACAGGCCAGACTGTGGCCACCTACTGAGGACTGGTGAATCAAATGCTGAAGTATCAAGGGTGTACCTGCTAAGAAAACATAATGTTTTTGCCTAGGGCCCCACAGAACCTAGTACTATTGCCATGGCTAACCTGGCAGTTTGCAGTTGGTACAAAGAGGGGGAGTGCCTTTCGATAATATAGGGGAGCATCTGCTGGTGCACAAGCAGGGAGGCCAGGGAAGGAACCAAGGAGGATACTTTCCTTGTGTACAGAGAGCAACTGGACTTCACTAAACTTTGGTTCCAATGTTTGTGCTTTTAGGGATATGTGGTGAAGTGCTGGGCTACGTAGCTGCAGGAAGGAACAGGCCCAAAGTTTGGTCGAGTGCTTCACCACTTGCTCGTCAGGCCTGGGAGAGAAGGGGTTAAACCAGTGCGCAGGGAGCAGGAGATCATGTGACCAGAGTGGGGTGGGTCACATGACCTGGCTGGGGATTGATAAAAAGAGCCAGCCCAGCCAGTGGGAGGCGGGTATGATCTTGGAGAAAGCAGCGGAAGGAGCTCCATAGCTTGCTAGAGCCACTCCTGGCTTGAGAGGTAGGCGGGCGGGAACCCAGGCCTCACAAGGTTGCAGACCTCTGCTTAGATGGCAGTCCTAACCTCCAGGCCGTGGAGAGGGGTAGGAAGAGCTGCAAAGGGGCAACAAGTTAGGAGGACCCCTGAGAGGCTAGGGACTCTTGAGGCTCCCAGGGTTAGCTGCAAGTCCAGAGGTCAGTCTAGGAAGGGCTCAAGAACCCAGAGTGTATGTGGGGTGAGCTTGGGGGCACCATATGGCTAGACACGTAGGACTGGAGTCTTGAACAGGAGATGTCCCAGTGGTCCAGGACTCAGAAAGTTGTGACCCGAGGGCATCTAGACCACTGCCCCAGACATCACCATAGAGTTATGGGCGCCAGGCTAGAGTGTCGGGCGATCGCCCACAACTCTATGGTGGAGAAAGGGTGCCATGCAGGAAGGCCAGGGAACCTGCTGGGTCTGTCTGAACCCAAACTGGCGGTGCTGGGAGCGGGTGGACATGGGGGTGCACTCCCAGAGCAATTCTGGGGTTGGGTAGCTCCATGTCCACCTGAAAACACCCAATGAAGTTACACTGAGCAGTAGTGACAGTAGACATAACTAAAAACAGAAATTACTGTGGTTACACTAAAAAATTTGTGGTTTATTATTTTTGCTTTCCTAAGTTGAAATGTGAGCCACCCAGAGCATAAGGGAAAGGGTGGGATACAAATAGAAACAAACAAATAAACAAATATATAAAACTGCTGAAATCTTGCTTTTAAAGGGAAACATCACACTCAACAGTAAATCTATCTATACCAGTATCTATACCAGTGGTTTTCCCATAGACTTTGCCTATCTGACTCCATTTTGAGACATATATAATCAGGGATCTATGTTCGCTGCATTTTCTCCCAATGGGAATGCACAGTGAATATGGCTCCCTGCATATAATCCCACATACCCAGACAAGCAACCAAGACATGCACGTTATGTGAAATATCAGCTGAGATTATGACCCCATCTGTAGATGGTATGACCCTGTCTGGGGTTGTGACCTTTAATTTGAACCACTGATCTAGGCTATGCTATACTGTGTGATAGCTACTTTTCAAATAACGAGGCTAGGTTACATTTTGCAAAATATAACCTATGAATGGGTACAACTAATAGCTCAATGAGTCAATGAGCACAACTAATAGTTTTTACCAAACCCCCCCCCCCCACAAAAAACTTGCAAATCTCAAAAGCCCCCATAAATGCGTTTGGCTATGTATCACATGCATAAAAAGGATTAATAGCTTGAAACCGAGAGACTCATATTGTATTCCAGGTCTTCCTGAAAATGTATAGGAAGTTATCTGCCCATTGATATATGGCATGACCTCCAAAATCTAATCATCAAGGAGAGAGACTCTAGTATTAATATTTTTCCAAAGTTCATATTTTCATATAATATATTCTGTTCCTTCAAAAATGAGGGGATTTTCACAAGTGCCCTCAGCAGTTTTGTTGCCAATGGGACTTGTGCTTCTAAATCCTTTAAGTGTTTTTTTTAAAAAAAATCTTCCTCACGGCTCTCTGTGTCCCTTCAGAAATGAGTCCCTGTTTGTAGCTCAAAAATGACCAATGGTAATCGTTGTCATAGTTTTCTCTTCCTTTCTCAATAAAAAACAGTCCATTACATACAAGTGCCAGGATGATAACAGTAGACAAATTCAATTTCACTGAATCAACAGTCTACCTTTTGGTAGACGGTTAAGTCTGGAGCCAAAAATCCTTATTTACCAAGTTGCTTGGAGCTCAGTTCTTCCTTGAGAGGGGTACAAACAGAACCTGTGAAGCTACTGTATAAACCATCTTTATTAGGATCTTTTCCCTTAATGAAAGCCACTGCTGCCTGTTTGACATTCTTCTGGAGCAAGGCGATTTGATTTGGTAAAGGTTGTATCTATTAAGAGGCAGGAGAGTATATATACTGCATTTAGTGTATAAATTGAGCAGTACTGTCATGCCTAAGACTTCTTTTTAAAACAAAACAAAAAATAGGTTTTAATTTTAATCTTCACATTTTTATTTTTTTTTAAGAAGGAAAGTTAAATGATAGGAAGAATAGGCTTTTGCCCAGAAGACATAACATAGGCTATTTTCAGATGTTACAAGATCACAGTCAATCACAGTGAACCACAGTCAATCCCGCAGCGGGGCTAAAGCACCCTGAACGTCTGTTTCGTGGGCGCCAGATGTTCACCACAGTCAATCCCCACCAGGGGTCAAAAATAACCACGCTTCTGGAACTCCGGCCCGAACCATCTCCGAAAGCGTGGTCAAAGAGATTCCCACTGGGAAACAACAAAATGTAACGTCTGAACGGCAACCACCGGCCAGAATCAAGAAAAACGATTCCCAGCTGGGGACAAAGCACGCAGCGTCGCTGCCAGGCAACCAGCAACAACACAGGCAGGGGAGAGAGATTTAAAGGGCACACAGCAGCAGGGGGTGGGATGGAGCAAGGCGGAAGGGAGAGGAGCACGGTGAGAGAAGACCGCGACCCGGAGGGTGCCTGCGGGAGACGGTAGTACCATTGAGGGGGGCAATGGGGGCACAGGGAAACCCAGAACTTTATTCGGATCTGGGGGACCCTGGAGCACCAGCTGGAGCTGGCAGTCAACCAACGCAACAAGCACGTCTTCAAGGAGATCGTGCGGGAAATGGAGGTGGCAGGACATCATAGAACAGTGGCCCAGTGCTGGTCGAAGGCCAAGGAGCTGAAGAGGGGGTACAAGGCCATTGAAGACAACAACCGGCAGTCCGGGCATGGACCCCGGACCACCCCCTACTATGATGCCCTGGACCACATCCTACACATGAAGGGGTCCATAGTCGCCCCACGTCTCGTGGGGAGTGCAGTGGTCCAGGGCAGGGAACGGGCCGAGGTACCCCCTCCCCTCACTGTCCCCATCGAAGACACCGACTCCAGGAGCCCCGACCCCCAAGAGGAACGCCCCGGGACCTCGGGGACCAGCAGGCCCCCCTCACGTGCCAGCCCAGGGAGCCCCCAGTCGATGTCCGTAGTGGGAGAATTCGAGGCTGGTACCCTGGTCACCATCAGCCAGTGGACACGGGAACCTTAGCTACACCGAGGGGCGGCCTCGGAGGGCTCAGAGACCGACATAGAGGGTAAGCAGGCAAGTGGGACAGGACACGGACCGGGGAGAAGGCCCGAGGGGGGGGGGAAGGGGGCACATGGGTCACGGGCCTGCCCTCAGCAACTCCCCTATGCCCCGGACCCTGAAGAAGGGGCCCAGGGACTGCCAGGGGACACAGACCGCCGAGCCCCACCCACCCCTCCCCATTCCCACACAGGTCGCAGCACGCCCCGGCATCTGCGACAGCCTGGCAAGGGGGATGGAGGTGAGCATCCCCAGGAGCAAACAGAGGTCCCAGGTGAGGCAACACGACAAGGGGGAGGCGGGGAGCCAGGGCGGGGAAACACCGGACCCCAGGTTGGGGCAGCCACAGGGGGCAGCTGGGGGAGGGCACCATCCGCCCTCCCGGGGGGGGGCAGGCCCCCCCCATCTGCAGCCTGGGAGGCGGCTGGGGCGGCTAACCATCCCCTACCATGCACCCCAACAGGACGAGCTGACGGGGACCAGAAAAGCGGACCCGTGCCCCTGGCCCAATGGATGAGGGAGCACTGGGCGCGGGTACAGCGCCGCGAGGAGGAGCAGGCAGAGGACATAGTCTGCTCCACCACAGAGTAGGGGGAGTGGATGATCGAGGCCATTGACCGCATGGAGGCGGCCACCGAAAGGGCCGTGCAGCAGGTGGAGGCCAGGAACCGGAGGCTGCAGGCGGAGGTACACCTCGAATGGAAGCGGGAGCACTGGGAGCACAGCAGGCAGGTGGAGGCGTTCGGGTGGCTGGAACGGGTCATAGACCGGATGGTCAAAGAGCACTCACCAAAGATGGACCGATCACATGACATAGGCACCTCGCTGCTCCTACACGCAGGTACTGTGAGTGCCTATGTGATGGCAGCCACCCCACCGGGCAACCTGCCTGCCCGAGCCCCGATGCTGGGCCCCTCGGCACCCCCACCGCCCCAGCCGCCGCCGCGCCCACCGGCCCGCGGTTCTGCCTACTGGTCCCTGTAGGTCTCCGGAGGGAGCTGCTGGCCAGGGGGGCCCCTCCGGCCCTGGGCCCGCCTGCCCTCCCACCACTGCTGGACCCTGAGGACACCGAGGCCTCCCAGGACACCGTTGGGGACACAGACAGCGGGGGGAGGGGAGCTCCCAGAGCTCCACGGTGCCCATCAGGTGGCCGCGAGGGAGGCCCCAGACACAGGGGGGAAGGGGGAACAGAGGGGAAGGGGGAACGGAGGGCAGCCTGAGGAGGGGGTATCACTGGGAGGTGGGGAGTGGGTGAGGTGGTGGGAGCACTTGTAGAAGGATGACACAATAAATGCACAGGCACCACAGTCGCCTCCGTGTGCCTGTTCGTGGGCCTGGGGTCGGGAGCACATAGGTGTGTAGGGGCGCAGCCAGGGGCCTCGGAGTGGGAGGGAAATGCGTGGCCTCAGCCCTCACCCTACCAGCTGATCCACCTGGCCAGGGTGGCACAGATGTGCTTTGCGTATCGGTACTCCTGCAGGTTCTCAGCATTCACATAGAGAGGCACGGGGCCAGGAGGCGCCGGGGCATGGGGTAGTCGAGGGCAGACCCCTCAGTCTCGCACACGTTGTGCCGCACACAGCAGGCTCCTATCTCGAGGGAGGAGGTCTCCACCGTGTAGTCCAGGTGGCCCGTGAGGATCCTCCAGGGCTGCTTGAGAGCTCCGAAGGCCCTCTCAACCACGGTCCTGCTTGCACACAGGCGGGTATTGAAGAGCGCCTCCGCAGGGTTCCTGGCGACCGGGTATGCCTTCATCAACCAGCGGGTAAGTGGGTAGGCTGGGTCCCCCAGGATGCAGGGGGGCATCATCACCCCCTCAATCCGGGTCATCCCCATGTCTGCGAAGTCTCCGCGGTACATCCGGGCATAGAAGGGAGAGATGGTCATGATCCGGGTATCGTGGCTGCGACCAGAGTGGCCCGAGTAAATGTCTATGAACCGACCCTGGTGGTCCACGACTGCCTGCAGTTGCAGGGAGTGGTACCTATGTCGGTTGACATATTCCGAGGCCTCCCCAGAGGATGGGCGCAGGATCTCTATGTAGGTGCCGTCCACGGTGCCCATGCAGTTGGGGAATCCCCCAGCCGCGAAGCCGGCCATCACGACCTCTTGGTTCACCAGCTGGATCACTCGGTCCAGGATCACACTCTCCACCACCTTGCAGACATCCCGCAGGATCCTGGCGACAGTGCTTACCCCAGCGCCGAAGTGCTGCGAGATGGAGTGGCAGGAATCGGGTATTGCAAGGGCCCAGACCCTGATGGCCACCCACTGGACCATGGGTATGGGGGCCTGCATGGGGGTGGCCTGCCGCTCAAGTCAGGGTGTTAACAGCTCTGCGAGTTGCAGAAGGATGTGCATGTCCATCCGAAAGTGTGATCTCCAGGTGGTCTCATCCCATTGGGCCCACCACCCCTGTGCCCGCTCCATGACCCATACCCGCCGGTCAATAGGCATTGTGAGCAGGGCAGTGTGCTCCATAGTCTCCCTCCACCACTGGAGCCAGCCAGCCGCCTTGCGGAGCGCAGCAGTCTGGTCCCAGGCACGGAGGAGGGCCTGTTGGGCCGCCCTGGACACCTGCTGGGCCCTGACGTGGGCCAGGGAGTGCCTGTGCCCGCGGTGGGTTCTCCGGGCTCTGGCAGCACTCCTGGCAATGCACACATGCAGCTGGGTGGCCAGGTGCACCTCTGCGGTCTGGATGCACAGGAGGACTGTGTGAGAGTGGTACCACTCCACGCACATGGCCAGATGCATCCCGCAGGTGCCCGACCTGCCCAGCTCCATGGTGACCGGTGCCCCGGGTGGGTTGGGGCAGCACCTGTTGTAGGTTGGGGCCTGTGTTTCCCCGCCCCCTGGCTGCGCCCTGCCAACTGGGCTTGGGGCCCTGGGTCGGGGAGGGGAGGGCGCGGGTGGCCCANCCAGGGAGCGCCTGCGCCCGTGGTGGGCTCTACGGGCTCTGGCAGCACTCCTGGCCATGCACACATGCAGCCGGGTGGCCAGGTGCACCTCTGCGGTCTCGATGTGCAGGAGGTCTGTGTGAGAGCGGTACCACTCCGTGCACACGGCCAGGTGCATCCCGCAGGCACCCAACCAGCCCAGCTCCATGGTCACCGGTGCCCAGGGTGGGTTGGGGCCGCATCTGTTGTAGGTTGGGACCCGTGTTGCCCCACCCCCCGGTCATGCCCTGCCAACCGGGCTCCCTGGACGGCCCCCGCAATGGGAGGCACCACACACCTTGCTCTGTATCCATACAATGTTGCGGTCTGTGCCCTTATCGCTTGGCCTTGGAGCTCCCCTGCTTCCCCTCCCGTCCCTCCAGGGATTGTGGGGCCCTCCTTTCCTTGCACTTCGTATCTGCCACTTGCTGGACCATGGCTGGCCGCTCTTCCCTAGGGCTCCCAGGCTGCAGCATGCCCGGGGCCCCCCATAGCTGGACATTCCACAAGACTATGGCCCTGTGTGAGCTGTGGCACTCCCGGGCCATGCAATTGCTTTTGAGCTGCCCGGACAGCCTCACAGGTGTCTATGAGAGTATGAGCTCTGGGCTGCGGTACTATAGCTATGTGGTCAGCGCCCGCGACTGCATGCTGAGATGCTAGCCCTGTGTCCCTTTCCCGACGGGTGCATTCCGGAGATCAGGTGCTCGCATGTGGGGTGGTCGGTGGACAGTGTCCGCCCTCTCTGTGTGCAGCCTGGCTGCCTACACGGCCTGTCTGGCGGAGGGGGGGCCCTGCCTTGGCTGTGTCCTTCTTTGGATGTGTTCACAGGGCCTGAGGGTACCAGCGGTCCCGCGGGGCGATCTATCACCGCCTGTTGGAGCTGGGTCACCTTCCGTGGCCCCCATCTGCTGACTATGGCTTGTCGGAGCCCCCTGAGGTGGAGGTGTTGGTTCTGGCTGGTGTGTGGTCCCAATCCGATGTGCAGGTGGGGCTCGCTGCTCAGGATCCCTTCAAGGCATACTACCTGGTCGCCCACCACATATCTGCGCTGGGGTACCATTGGGGCATGCTTCAGTGGCCCCACTTCATGCACCTGGTGGGCCACCTGGCCCTGGGCCCCTTTGTGGCCCCTTGAACCTGGCTGTGAGGCCCCCTGTGCCTTCCGGGCCCTGGATGCTGGCCCAGCTGTGGGCTCCCGGCTCCGCCCCACTGCCGCGAGTCGCTGCCCGCTCTCTCCATGATGTTCCTGGCTCGGTGCTGTGCTGGCTGGTGCCTGGGGTCCCGCTGCCCCTGCCTGTGCCTCTGTGCCCCCTCTGCGGCCCCCCCCCCGTCCGCCTCTGTGACTGGTGTTCTGTTCCATGGCTGTCATCTTATGTGACTGTTTCCTGAATGCCGAGGTGGTTCCCGGCGCCCCGGGTGCTGCTGTCCTTCCTGGTTTGGCCTCAATCCCTACTGTGCCTGTGCCCCAGCCCCCTTTGGGTGCCTCTGTGACTGATGGGTGCTGGGGCCCCCGGACTGCACCTTCCGGTGTCCTCCGGGGGTGGGGGAAGAGGCTTGTGGAAGGGCTGCTCTGCTCTTTGGCCCCGGTTCACCTCCGTCCCATCCATGGCACCCTGGCCGGCACATGGGCTCCCTGACAGCCTCCTGGACCGTGTGGTCTCCCCTGTGCCTGTGCTGTGCCCCTGCAGGGTCCCCCCCATTCTGGGACTGGCAGTGTAGCTATGCAGGTGCCCGTGCGGGCTGTGCTGTTGTGGGGCTCTGGTTGCCGTTCCCCGTGTCCTGCCCTGGTCCCTGGGCCGGTTCCCTCCCCCCCCTTCCCTTCTGTGCCCGTTGTGCCGTGTGTGTTGTCTGTTCCGCTGTGTTCCCCCTTCCCTTCCTTTCCCGTGCGGGTGTCTGCGCGCCCAGGTGTGTGTCTCTGCTGTGTGTTCCACTGTGACCTCGTTCATATTCCCTGTGCCTGTTGTGTGTGTTGCCTTGGCGGCTCTTCTCCCTCCCTTCCCGTTTCCCTCATGTTGGGTGTTCCCTGTAGGCGCCTTTGGCTTCGTTTGCCCTCAGCCAGCCATGTCTGTGTCCTGCCCCTCCCTGGAGCCTTCCGGGTGTTTTGACCATGGCCCGGGATCGGCGTCACGTCTGTTGCGCTGACCCGGGCCATGGTCTGGTGGCCCGATTCCCTGCCAATGGTCCTGGTCCCGTCACGTCTGTTTGGGGCCTTTCTTGACCGTGGGGGGTGGTTAGACGGGTCGCCACCACTGGGAGTCCACTGTGGTGATTCGGGTGCCCGTAACGTCTGAAATCACCCAAAGAGTAAAAATACAGATGTGCAGCCGGCGGAACTGCTCTCTCGGGTGGAAAATCCCAGGCAACACGGTCTAGGTCAGGTTGGGGTACCAACCATGACCACTCCCAGCATGATGGACAGCCATGCCAGCCAATGAGGCACAGCCACGGCTGCTGGCCAAGGCAGACCCCAGCCCAGGATGGGTATGCTGAGGCCGCACAGACATTCTTGCCTACTTTGGTCCAGGCAGGCAGGTCTTAGCCTGGACTATGACCTCAGAGATTGTCTGGAGGTCACAGCCTGGGCTAGCTGCCAACACCACTCCAGGTAATTATCCTGGGCCAACATCTGGTGGAGTGTGTTAACATGTGCTGCTGGGTCCTGGGCCAAAGTGGGCCCAAATTGCGTCTGGTTTTGCCCAAAATGTTATATAGCGCTGCATCAGCATTCAATAAGAGAATACTAGCAGGTAGCTCTTTCATCAAATCACAGCTGTCTCAGCTGTAGGGCTTTAGAAAATAAAGTAAAAACTTTCCTCCTTCCATTTGCCTCTCAGATTGAGAGCTGCAGTATCAGATGTTTCACTCAGGCTTAAACTACAGTGCAAACTCTTGAGTTTTCTCTCTCCAGCTAATCCTCATGCTCACTAAGACCTTTCCTCCTTCAGAGCATCTCTACAAATGATTTCTTTCCCCAGCTCCAAAAACTCCTGGGATATATCTCTTGCCTCAGTTACTACAGCCTTCTCCTTCCCAAATTCCCTTCTTCACCCTCTCATCTCCGCTCTTAAAAGCCCTGCAGCTTGGAACCATTCAATACTTCTGCCTTATATTTATACTTTTTCCATTTTGCTCCCCTCCTTACTTCTAGTTTCTCTTAAAATTCACAACTTCAAGCATATTTTCTATCATTAAATTTTACTGCCGAGATTATTTCCTTGGATCCTTGTGATCTCCATTTCCTCTTTCCGGTCTGATTATATTAAAGACAAACGATAACATGAAACCATGATACCAGCTGATCTGAGACCGTACCCAAAAGCAGTGTCTCTTAATTTAGTTTCAGTTTTCTTTCCCTTCCTTGTCCCCTATTTTCTACTATTGTATTTCACTTACATTTTTGTTTCTTTAAATTATAAACTCTGCAGGGCACTGACCTTGTACAGTGTCTTTTGACTGTAAAAATCATGGATAGCAATTGTACTATATAGAGCTGGAGAATTTTATTTTATACTTTTGCCAAATAATTAATAATAGTAGAAATTCTGATTCATATTTCTATTTTCTGCTTTTCTAAATTGAAATTATTTAAACACCCTCCCCCACCCCCCATTTTTTAAACCCTCAAGCCCCGTAATAATTGTTCTATTTTATGGGTCTAGAAAAAAAAGTGTGGGTATGAATAAAAGAAACTTTTTTTAAAAAATGGCATGGATGAGGATTTTGAAACAAATCTGATAAAGGAATTATGCGTACGATCCTGTGCGTCTTGAACTCATGGCCTCAGGGTTCTGGAGCACTGCCTTGGCCTCTGACACCACTGCCTTGGCTGGACCTCAGTCCTGTTTGTAGGGATGGGTGAACAGAACTGAGTTCGGAAATTCGGTTCTGTTTGGTTCAAAATTTGTGTTCGGTTCGGAAGTTTGGTTCTGTAGACCGAACTATTCAAGTTCGGTCCGAACTCCGAACTTCCAAACAAAGTTTGGAAATTCAAACCCCATTGAAATGAATGGAATATTGTCTTTCAGGGATGGGTGAACAGAGACAAGTTCGGAAATTCGGTTCGGCTCAAAATTCGAGTTCGGTTCGGAAGTTCGGTTCGATCGACCAAACTGGTCAAGTTCGGCCCGAACTCCGAACCGCGTTCGCCCATCCCTACCTGTTTGACCTCCCAATGGTTCCTTCTGTGTTTCTTCCAGCCCTTGTCTGACCCATGCCCTTCCCAGGTGTTTCCTATGTACTCCAACCCTGTCTCCCAACTTCCTGATTGGGTGCCAGCTACCATAAAAGGCATGCTGGTACCAGCAGGAAGTTGGGCAGAGCAACTCCAACTCCCTCCATACTGCTTGCTGCCTTACATTTCATGCCTTCATCCCTATGTGTCTTGATCTTGTCTCTCTGTTCCCTTCCTTGTTCCTGGTTCGGAGGCTGCAGTTAGTGCAGAATGTGGTGACCTGGCTTCTTTCGGGGACGGGCCGCCAGGAGCACATAACACCAGTGCTCCGGACTCTGCTCTGGTTGCCAGTAGCGTGCCGAGCCTGGTTTAAGGTTTTAGTATTGATCTATAAGGCCCTTCACGGTCTGGGCCCCTCGTATCTCAGGGACTGCCTCGCCCGCCGTGCCCCAGAGCAGCTCCTTCGGTCTGCCGGGGGTGCTTTCTTGGAGGTCCCCCGTGTTAAGCGGGGAGCCATAATGGAAAGGGCATTCTTGGTGGCCGGGCAGCACCTTTGGAACTCCGTCCTAGAGGAAGCTCGCCTGGCCCCAAGCCTTTTAACATTCCGGCGAAATTGTAAAACCTGGCTGTTCACCCAGGCCTTGGGGGAGGGGTTTTATTTTCCCCTTCATCCTATTTATTGTTTTACTTTGGTTGTTCCCTAGTCCTGTTTTAATGGTTGGTATTTTTTAAATGTTTTAGTGTATTTTATAGATTGTTTTTATATTTGTATTTTATTTTTATTGTAAGCCGCCCCGAGCTGTTTTAGGAGGGGCAGGGTAAAAATCCAATAAATAAATAAATAAATAAATAAAATAAAATTCCTCCCTTGTGCTCTAACTCCAGCCTCCCCTAGGTTCTAGTCTCCATGTTCTACTGCTTGATTCCTTGTTTCCAGTTCTCCTGGCCACTAGTCTCTAGTATCCTGGCTCCCTGGTGCTTCAGTCCCTTGAACTGATTCCCCTCCGCCTACTCCCTTTAGCCTGGGTATGCTTCTCTTTCCCTTAGGAACCTTGATGATGAGCCGTATTCTCTCCCTGAGATCATAGACTTCTTAGGAGGTTTGCTCGCCTTGACCTTGGAGAGTGGCTGAGAGGTTTTCCTCCCTTCCTTTGCTGGTTCCCAGACCCCTCTAATGTCTCCCCCCCATCTGCTCCTTTTTGGCTCTCTAGTTCCCTATGTCCAAGTCTTGTCCTCTGCGTCCCTTGCTCTTGCCTCTGGTCTGCTTTCCTTTCCTTATCTTTTTCCTAGCCCCTGTCCTCAGTTTTGTTTCCCGAATTCTCCTTTCTGATCCCAGCCCTGTGACCAGATCCTCTATGGGTGAAAACAGACGTGATGCTAACCACCCTTTAACTACCCTTGGTGGCTATTTATGCATGTTGCAGGGCTGTATTGGTGCCCTATGCAGCCCTGAAACATGCATAAATGACCACCAAGGGTGGTTAAAGGGTGGTTAGCGTCATGTCTGTTTTCACCCCATATCGCAGACACCCCACACCTGGGGCCCCTGACATTATGGAAGTGCAGAAATAGAGTTTTTCCCCACCTGCAAAGGTTTGCAGTTGCTAAAATAATGCTATTTTTTTTGGCAAAATAGTGCGCGCATTTCTTCCCCCTACCCATCTCTAGTAGAATTTAAGTAACATGAAAACAAATAAAGTCCTGGCCCTCACGATTGAAACCACTAATGTAAAACCAGTTGCATGGCAGGAAGTGTTACAAAAACTCTGACGCACGGTCCGGTGGTATTTGTTGCTCAGATTCCACTGTGAGAAGGGCACAAATACCTGGATGCAGATCAGAGAGAGAAAGATCGTGCGTGTGTGTGCGCGCGCACACTTGTGCACACTTGTGCAATGGGGGAAACAAATTGGATAAACATCAAGTTATAGACCATATGAGAAACTGCAAGCTCAGCAATATTCTATAGCACAATACTACAGCAACAATGACATTTCCTGTTTATGCTCCAAATTTGGTGAGCTTCTAGTTTGAACCTTTTGTGCTAGGGGAACTGAAGTCTTTGTACACAAGCCTTGGCTAGGAAATGCACATTTACAACATAGAAAGGAGCAGGATACTTCACTCTGGAGAGCAACAGACAGTACAAGAAGACTTCCTTGAGTGGAAACATTATTGTGGCTTTTGCAGTTTTTAAGCAGCTGATTAAGCTGTTTCACTGAAATCACTGGCCGTGTTCCCAGTGGCTTCAATAGAATTCAGGATTTCACCTGCATTCTCTAGGCCACTCACAGAACATTCTTTTTCACTTTGTCTGGGCTGGTTTCTATCCCTCTTGGCATGAAAATTGCCCTTTGTATGTGTGGCTTCTTCCTTTCTCTCTTCATTTTTCTTGACTTCAGTCCCTTGTCTCATATTATTGACCCTGACTTTCTTCTTGCCCAACTAGCAGTCCTCAGGAATCTTAAGCACCCTCCTTGGGTGCTCTTAAAGTCTGTTCTCCAACAGCTGTGTGTGCTTGGCAACTACCTGTTAAGGATTTCAACCTGACTCTGCATTTTCACTGGAAATTAATGTGCATAAATGTGACCCGGACATGGGGGTCATTTTTACACGGTTCCTTTCCTGGAGATACTTCAACGGCTCCTAGGATTCACTCTTAAAGAAGGAAAATACACTCACCCTCAGTGGATTTAAGATCTCTGGACCATCCTTTTGGTTAAGCACGGATAATTTCAGATGTGATGGGCCGTTCGGCCTGCCACACCGAACCATGGTCTGGGATCCGTTTCGGATCCTGGACAGGAATTAGTCTGGCCGTCCATCAGACGTACCAGCCTGATTCCTACAGGGGATTGGGGCAGGGCCGTGCGGCGTGACGTGACGTGCGGCCGCACAGCCCCACCCCCCCCACGCTCCCCTGGCTGCCCGCCCTCCGGGAGACGGGTGGGCACAGTGGCCAATACGGCTGCTGCGCCCGATCCCGCATCACGGTCTGGGCCACGATCCGGGCCGGCTAAAGGTAAAAAATGTTACTTTTGGCCGATCCCGGATCGTGGTCCAGCTAACCACGATTCTGGACCTCCGGGCGGCCGGAGGTCCAGAATCGTGGTCAATGTGTTTCCCGCCGGACGTTCGCTGGGGTGAACATCTGGTGGAACGCACATCAGACATTACGGGACAAATGGACACCACAGGGGATTCACTGTGGTTGACCGTGGTCTCATAACGTCTGAAATTACCCCACGATGATTTAGTTTAGGGGTAGGAAACCTTAGGCCCAGAAGCAAAATGTGGCCTGTGGCTGGTTTTTATGTGATCCCTTTCCAGTTCCTGGATCTGGTTCCTGGATCCAGTTCCTATTTCCAAGCACTGAACAACAGACCTCAGGGTAAGGGAGCAGAGATGAGGGCATGTACACAAGGATAGGGGGGCAGATCTATGGCACAGATCCATGATCTGGACCCTCCTTCCTGTGCAAACCCTTGCCTCCAACATCTATGAGGTCCTTGGGAGTTTGTACTAACTTTCAAAGTGTCCCCTGGGAGGGAAAAAGGTTCTTGACCCCTGATTTAGTTAGTGATGGGGAAAGATCAAAAATCCCAGAGGCTGAGTATAAAACTCTAAACATTGACCATTCTTAACCAATGGTCAAATTGCAGAACGTTCTAATTAATTATTATTATTATTATTAGCAAACATTTATATAGCGCCAGCAGTGTACCTGGCACTTTACAAAGTAACAAAATAAACACGGTCCCTGCCCCTAGGGCTTACAATCGGAGAGACGGGAGCTGGGGAGAGACATAGGAAGGGGAACAGAGGGAGAGACAAGGGGTCTAACATTTATGAAGATCCAAGGTCTCAGGTGCACGTACTTGGCTTGGTTACGATGAGAATGACAGCAGGCAGGTCCATGTGGCAAGGATAAGGGTACACAGACCATAGGTATAGGAAATAGTGAATCAGCAGGATAAAGAGTCAGACAGAGCAGAGAGAAAGAGGTGAGTTTTAAGGAGAGATTTGAAGGTATGAAGGGAGGGGGCAAGGCGGATGTGGAAAGGGAGGGAGTTCCAGGCATGGGGGGCAGCAAGTGAGAAGGGACGAAGGCGCTTAGGGGAGCAGGGAAGGCGTGGAAGGGTGAGAAAAGGGACAGAGGAGGAGCGAAGTACATGGGCTGGAGTATGGAGGGAGATAAGTGCAGAGAGGTAGGGGGGAGCGAGGTTATGATTACCAGCTATTTTATCCCCTTGCCCCACTCTTCCTAACTCTTTCTCCTTTGATCTTAAGCCACTTCCTGTTAACCATTCCTGTCTTTTAAAAATCTTCTTCCCCTCATTCTTCATGTCATCCACGATTGCCTCTCTCTAAAAATTTCTCTTAAAAGTATATCAGCCTACTCTGAATGCATTGACATTCAGCATATATATATATATCACTTATGAAACGCTGGAATTTGTGAAATCATAATTTGTATGTTCTATTTTTCTTAGACAACTGAAATATCCTGTTCCCCACATTTGCTCATGTTTTTTTTATTTTAACTAAATTTTTAAAAAGTCTTTTTTTTTGTAAATCTTGCACCGAAAGATGGACGGAATAACTGACTAGGTATTTTACAACACCATCAATGGGAGTTTTATCAGAGTGAAGAATCCAGAACTGAGTTGTAGAAATACATACACGGTGCTAGTTGGACAGACACAGTTACAAAAAGCTTTGCAAAACTAAAAGGAAACAAAGGAATGCAGTATTTTGTCATATCATACTGCATGCAGAATATTTAGAGCTAAAATAAATTAAGCTGATAAATCTGGAGAAGGTTGAAAGGAAAAAAATCACACCGAGGCTGTGCAAATTATTTGTGCAACTGGAATGTGGATGAAATTACTCACTTTTTATGATGAATGAAAACTAATAAATGTCTATGGATTATGTTTTGCTGAATGTTTGCACTGAGGCAATGACAACATTGACGTAGCATTTTTATACCTGGTAAATGTTTTCTTCTGTTTCAGGCTCACGGATTGGCTCGTGTCCAGCCTCAAACACAATGTACTATTATATCAGCCGCCAAAGAGGAAAGGTCAGAGATGAAACAGAAAGGAGAAAAAGGCAATTTGGAATTTCAGATAAAAAAAACAACGCATAGCACAGGCATTAAAGAAACAGGTTCAAAGGGCAGAAGGATTACTCAGGGTGTTTTTAAATGAGATGCGTCCATGCGTGGCGACCTCACCGACCGTGCATCCAGCTGCTCATGTGAAGGCGGTGTGTGGGCGGGTGCACTCCCGTGACCCACGCAGCAGCCACTCATGGCCCTGCACAGAGCATCTCTGAAAAACTCAGGAGTGCTCCGTGTGGGGCCAGTCGCATATGCCAGTCACACGTGTGGAGGCTGCCTCCGTGGCTGGGGTAGCCGTGGCCGGGAGCCACTTGTGTGAAGCGGTTCCCATGCACGACATGTGGCTGCCCTGCAGCCATTCCACTCAGCGGCCACGGACACACACACACACACACACTTGCTCATTTAAAAACACCCTAAGTTTGCTGAAGAGCGTAGAGTTTGGTTGCTTCTTTTTTAAAAAAAAAATGAAGGAGCAATATAATAGACCAGGCACTCCTTTAATTATCATTAAATCAATCTCCCTCTGTTTTCTCAATAGGGAGGCAACCTGAGGCTCAGTTTTGCTCCCATTGAAATCGATGGGAATTTTGCCACTGACTTCAGTGGAAGCACAAACAGGCCTCCAGGCTCCATGATGAAAACTGTGGAAGTGATTTTTAGTTTGAAAATAATAAGGGCTGCAATGCAAAAACCTTAAAAAAGCTAAGCAAAGTTACTGGGAAACTGCTTACATAAGACTGGTGGGGGGAAAATCTTCCCTCGGTTTTGGGTCTCTCTATACGTGGGAAGATACTGTTCTTCTGGGCAGAGGCTGCACACAGACTAACTGACAGGAGGCAGCCACGTGGGCAAACCGCGCAACTTAGCCCACATCAGTCTGTATTTGTCTGAATGGTGGGCAAAGGGATTCTCCAGGCCACGCCGTAAATGGGGGCTGTGGGTGAACATCTCAGTGACCACCTAACAAACATGCAGGTGAACAATAAACACCCACCAGGAGTGGGTTATTGTGGGCTGTCTCGTTTGTTAATACTCTCTTTGGGGTCAATTCTCTGTAAGGAAATTTCAATATCACTTTCTAAACTTTGCTCTAAAGAAATGTTTAAGCAAATATTCTGTTTTATCCGGAGGTTTTTTTTATAACTTTATTTTTTAAAAAAAATAATGCTGTCTAAATGAACTTTTGCAATGCCGTCGCTGCATTTGATAACCAAATATGAGATCCCGCCCCCTCCCTAGTTATTTCTGAAACTCTGAGTCTGTACAGCTTCAGAAATTACCTGGTAAACAGGATCTTCTACATCTTCTTCCAAAATTGTCTACAGCAAAGTAAGAGGACAGGAGGTAAAAGCAAAGAACATAAGCAGCAGAGATACAAGAACTGTATTCAGAAATTAAAGGACAGCAAAGAAATTGTACACTGTACACTCAGAATAGGTTTTACTTTTCAAGCATAAAGGTAGTTACATTATTGCACCAAGTAGTTTTTACTCAAACTTGCAACTTATCCCACACAATCTGAAGCAAATTCAATTTGCACTGAAATTATCTGAGAACCAGGGTGTAGCTATGTGAGAATGGGACCTGGTTCAAAAGATGAAACAGGGCCCCCAACTTCCCACTGTACCAAAGAATGAGAGCCCCCCAGGGTCATAGGCCCTGATGCAGATGCAGTGCCTGCTTCTGTTAGAGCTACGCCCTTGTCTGAGAAAGAACTCTATGAATTTTGAAAATTTGCACCAACAGATGTTGGTCCAATAAAAAGGTATCATCTTAACTACTTTGATTCTCACCTGTGTCATATTTGGAATCAAATATGGTAAACACATTCTATACTAAAATTACCTGTCAGTCTAAAAAATGGTGTGGCTTTCAATAAAATTTCGTTCTTGAATTCAGAAGAATGTGTGTCATGGGGAATGAGGACAGCATTCTGAGTAGGGCTGAAACTCGATTATTGCTTTCTCCATGAAAATCACAGTTCTTGTCTTCTTCTTGCAAATGGGAATGAGACAAGAATCATCTGGATTCTTGCTGAGAAACACCAGAAATCTTGAGAAACAAACAACATGGGGCTGATCACCCGCCATGGGAGAAGGAAGTTATGCTGTTCCCTGCCCAGCTTTCTTACCTTGTCTGGGGCTGGCAGCTGTCTCAGTGGGAAAAACATCCTGATCATAAATTTTCAGGAATGGGAGGGGGGAGAGCAAGAGGGAGGGGGCAGACTCAGCTGATATCTTAGCATTCTATTGGCTAGAAGGAGTCAGCAGCCAACAGAATTCTGAAAAGCTCTGCTAAGCCCACCTTTTCCCTTCAGGTCTCCCCCTCCACCCCCCAAAAAATCTGGAAGTCTTTTCCAGGTGGGAGGGGGGAGAGCAGGATGCAGCGGGCAGATCTTGAGCAGGAGTCTGAGCACCCATTAGAATGCTAAAAAGCTGTGCTGAGCCTGCCTCTTCCCTTCAGCTCCCCCACTCCCATCTGGAAAGGACTTGGGGGAGAGCTCGCAAGGAATTTCATGAGAATCTGAATCAGGGTAGAGATATCTGCAAGTTCTCAACCCTAATTGTTGATTCTCACAAGATTTTCATGAGAATAAAATCTATTCTTGTTTCAGCCCTAATTCTGAGTTGCTACTGTTTTTATCTGACACTATGTCCTGAGACCAGTAAACCTTTAAACAAACGCAAGACCCATTCATTTCAATGGGACTCACGTCTGTTCAGAGGACTATAGCTGTCACCAAATGACTTCAGGGTAATAATCTTAAACAGTATTCTAAATTTTCAGCATTGTTTCATTCTGCTTTTAGGTAGTGATAGCTCTCCCATCCAATCATTTAGGGGCTGCTTCTGCAAAGTGCCTCCAGCTCCTACTGAGGTCAATAGAGGCTGGGGATGCTCTCCATCTTACAGGACCAAATACCTGATCTCAGGTCTGTGCGCAGACCAAAGCTACCCGTGACCCCTAGTGGTGCTGCCACCTGGCAGAGGTAGAGACAGGGCTGCAGTGGCTAAGGCAGGGGGTGGCATGCTCAGCAAGTGGAGGCTCCTGCATGTGGACCTTGGATTGGGGGCCCAAGTGAACTCATTGCACGTGCACAGTACAGCATGCAACTGTGTGTACATGGGGCACACCCAGAACGTGAATCGGGATTTCAGATTCCATGCTATATGAGGCTGCATCCATTCATCTTTGCACAGTATGTAGCAGAATGGAGCTGCCAACTGGTGTCTAGGCATTTGAGTAACAAATTACCCATTTTTTTTAATGAGGAAGAATCATGTGCATACCTGGTATACGGCTTGTTCACATTGCTTATCCTTTTGTGCCTTTTTTTCTATTTCTTCCCTTTGTTTCAGTTCATAAATGAGTTGAAAGAGATCTCGCAAGTCCAGAATTACAGGCTCAGCCTACAAAAAACAAGAGAAGTAAGTAGGTTTCAGAAGGGAAAGTAGACTCGATGGGTGAATATTGTTCAGTCTTATTGATAAAGCAGGAGATCTTTTAAAAAGGGTGGTGGTGGCGAACCTTTACACTGAATTAATTTCTACCTTGTTTATATTGGTTTAGCTAATGCACCCAGGCTAAGGTTCATTTCTATACAACTAATTATATTTGCAGATTAATTATAATTATGAGTATAAAAGGCATTGCTTATATTTATTAGTGGTTTCTAATACAATAAGATGAGGGTAGCCTATGCAAAGTAGTTATTTGTTTTCTATAATTTTCTGTTTAAATGAGTCTATGAGCATAAGTAAACTTATTTGTATGCAGGCAAACTATCTAGTTTAATTAGAAAGGAAAATAATTACTAATTAGAAGGAATACATTAAGAAAAACTGAGAAGGGTGAAGTACACGCCTTTCTTTCCAGACTGGTACCGCTAATCTGCCATCTACAAACGTTTATGCAGACGCTTCTGACAGCATTATATACTGCAAACACAATGCTAGGATGCCCTTTCAGACGGCAGAGATTTCACTTGACTTAAACTACAGAAAATGATGATGACCTGATACTTACTGCCTGGGCTGTTTTTATTGCCACAAATCTATGATTCCCCTCCTTTCCACACACATATCCGAAGGCCCGGTGGTCTGTTATATCCTTTGCAATGTATGAAATTTCATGAACTGCATGATGGTGTTGTAGTAGCTATAAAAAAAAGCACAGTAAAAAATGCATCAAACTTAATGTCTGTTTTCATCTTCATCAAAACACACGATTCACCTATGTCTGGATACACATATGGAATTTTAAAAAACGCTATTGGGTCAGAATGCAAAGCACAGTTTTTACATATGCCCTCTTTATTCCTATATATTTTAAAATTCTTTCACAAAATTGAGAATTGCTTTTATGTTCCCAGTAAATGTTTATTCCGGCGCCTTATGGAAAGATATGATGTATCAAAAACAACATTGCATTATATACTTAGGCAATATTACTGATGCAATGATTTAACAATTGTTGAGAAGGCTTCAAGCCTTAATCCAGTCTTAAAATGAGACGGTCTTGGGGACAGATTAATCCCACATCTACCTACTGTAAAGGTTTTGCATCTTCCTTTCAAAGTTCTGTTACTGGCCCCTTTTCTGAGACAGCACATATGAGATCAGAGGTTCCAAAATGGGGGACAGGATTCCAAGAGGGGTGTCACATAATACATGGATAGGGTCTCAATTCCAAGTGATATTTATTTGTGTCAGGAGCATAGTCATGGTGCACCAGCAGGATAGAGCCGAGGTCCTGCTCTGGGGCCCTATAAGCAAGCATCAAATCCAGATGGGGGATGCAAAGGGCATGGTCACGTCTGTAGTCATGTCAGTACCAGGTAAGCCAAGGGTGGGGAACCTTTTCCCTACCAGCAGGCTAGGTGCAAAGACTCTGCTGCTCTAGGCAGCACTCCACCCCCTGCATCCAGCTGCAGAGCTTACTGGCCACAGTGAGGGATTGGTAGTGTTGGCAGCTGGATCAGGGGTGGAAGAAGCAACAGCTTGATGGGGGCAGGAGAGGTACCCCAGGTGGCTGCCTGTGCTGATACTTTGAAAACTGGTCCTGCCACTTTGAAAACTAGGACAAGGTCCAATGGCTGAACAGAAGATGGGGTTAGGGTGCTTAAGAGATGTGCTTAGGAAGAGGAGAGTCCAGATCATGGATCTGTGCCCTGATCCTGTGTGCCTCCCCTCATCTTTGCTTCCTTATCCGAAACTCAGTCTTTCAGTGCATGGGGATAGAAGATTGATTCAGGGGACAGATCTAGGATTTGGGAAGAGGCCAAATAAAAACTGAGGGCTGCATTTGGCCCCTGGGTCTGAAGTTCTCCATCTCTGAGATAAGCAGTCCAGTCAAGGCAGGTGGGAACTAGGCAGGTTGCAAAAAGGTGAGACGTGGAGGAGAGAGTCAAGGTATGGAAAAGAGGAGCAAGGGCTTTATGAACTGCGTGACTTGCTATGTCTGAAGCTCAGAACTACAGAACTCCTTTAGCCGCTGGCCCCGGAGGTATTTATGCAACTTGCCAGACAATCCAGGAGTAGAGCCCTGCAGCCTATCAGGGCAGGGATGGGCCCCTAGGAAGGACGGAAGATTCAGATTGCTCCTTTAGCCCCTGTCTTCGTCCCAGCCTTGTCTGGCCATGTCTGGGAGCTCTGGAGACCTGAGTTCTAGGTCCTACCAATGCAAACTCCTGACACTTTGCTTGTCTTTGTCGCTGTCTGGGGTCAAAAGATTATATTTACATCTTTAATCAAACAGAGAAAAAGTTTGAAAGCTAATATACTAGATGGGCCATGGGCTTGATTCAGTGCGTCGAGCCCTATATCTCCTAGGGTTCAAACTATTGTTTTACAATAAAACAATTAAAAAAATTTATTTGGATTTCTAAAATAAGAAGAGGCGTCTATCTGATTATACAGGGTATAGCGTGGAAACCTGTAGTTTCCTGCGAGAATAGTTTCTATGACAGTTCAGAGACCACAAACTATTGGGTCAGAGCCCAAGTCCTGATTTTATTATCCCCTGCAATCAATGCCAAAAGTTCTGTTGTTCTATTTTGGATTCTCCCAAACTGGGGGTCTTCACTTTCAAAAATCCCCAAAAGCAACCTATCATATTCTCTCTGCACATCTTCTTCTCTTGAAACAAAAAACAAACAAACCCAAACCTCTGAAAACGAACTGACATTTTTGCATTGAAGATGTCCCGTTACTTTTTTAAAAAGCAGAACAAACTTGCCAGCATTGTATAGCATTTTGTTTGTGAAATCAAGACAATTTTTGAAACGTGAAGAAACTCAAATGCATGAATTTTAAACTGTATTGGGAACTTTCCATAAAGCTGTATTTAAAACAAAGCAACCCCGGCAACAACAACCGCAACCATGCTGCTCCAAAGCCCTTCTGGAACATAAAGTTTTTATAAGCCACTATTACAGAGTCCATGTCAGGTCAAGAGAGAGCCTCAGGGTTGTGCAGGCAAAGATACAAACAGAAATCTTTCTTTCCTTTGAAGACCCATGCCCATCTCTTGTTTGTACGAGAGAAGGAAGACATGTAGGGATCCAAAGACATTTAAGCCTTATCTACTATGGGGAATATCTGATGCCCCATCAGTGATCTGCTGCAAGTGCAGCTACACCAAGTGCTGCCCTGATGGGTAAACCACAAGAAGCCAGAGTTTGTACACACTGATGGTTTTTAGATGGACACGGAGCACGCTGGAGTTGCTCTGGGGGCACACCACTGTAGCGGCGGGTTACCAGCTCTGCTTGGGTTAGGAACAGATAGACAAGCAGTGTCCCTGGGCCACTGGCTGCTTACGTGGTGCCCCGTCCTCCCTGCACAGAGTTTTGGGCACTCACCAACGCTCTAGACTGGCGTCCACAACTCCATAGTGCTGAATGGGGCACAGACGGAGAGCTGCACTGTGGAACTGCCCAATAGATGGGCAGAAACACCATGTTTGGTTGTTGCCCCGGGTTTCGCCAGCCTGCTCCGTGCGGCGTACTGTTAGATCTTCCAGACCGCCATCAGCAGGGCTGCCCTGGAGCAGCTGCAGCTTGCTCTGAGTTGAACGTATGGGAGGCGCCCTTTAAATGGACTGCTCAACTCAACGGGGATGGGGCACCCCTGGGGCTGCCGCCAATTTGTTTACCACCATTGAGTCAAGCTGCTGCATTCACTGGCCTGCAATGATCACTGGATCTGGGTTATTCCCAAGCACATGCAAAGCTATGATCTCTTTTAACTGTTAACCCAAAGTGGCCTACTTTGAATTGTTTACCCAAAGCGATGCACTGGACCGCTTGCTACACAGCCTCCCGCTCTTTGTAGTCCAAAGAGTATACTATTCCTGCATGTCTTTAAGGGCAATATCGGAAGGTCAAATTTTTGCCTTTCTATCAAAGCCACATTTTATATGTTAAATGGTGTTGTAGCTAGTCAATGTTTAAACAATCATTTAGTTTTACTATCTGAAAGCCAGTATTTTTCACCCATAGAAAGAAAGAAGAGGGAGCATGGGACATAAGAGATACGTTAACACAAAGCAGGGATATGTGACTATAAAAGCAGGGATGTGCCATGAGTTAAATCTAGCCTGTTTTTTATTTGGCCCCTTTACATTTCTTGAAGCTGGTGCGTGGATCCATTTCCAACTCTCAAACACTAAAAGAGTGAGCTTGGGGGGTGGGGAGCAGAGATGAGGACATGTACTTGTGGAGAGGGGACGGACCCACAAAACAGATCCATAATCTGAACCCTCCCCTTCCTTCCTCCTACCTGAGCTTGCCCCTTAAGCAGACCTCTCCTCATTACCTATTGGCCCATGACACTAGTACTAATTTGCCAAGTGGCCTGCAGGAGGGGAAACATTCCCCACCCAGGCTGTAGGCTTTGTGGTTGATATAAAGGGACTATTCCATAATCAAAAAACCTCCAGTTTACAAGAAGAGTTAATACTCTTGCAAATTCAATCATGCACTAAAAAGCATGGAAATTGCAAGTTAAGGCTCCCGCCTTAACTTCCATACCATGATAGCAGTAAAGACATTGTACAGTCTCACATATTGTGTTCACTTACAATGTAGGCTCCATGCACCCACACTTCGCCTTTGTCTTTCAGCCCCAATCCTCTTCCTCTTTGCAGGTTGGGGGCAACACTGAAGCTGCGGACAGGAGGGCGAGAGCTGGCCCCTCATCCCCTCCGTTTCCTCTTTAAGAAAGAGAGAACTTAGGAGTTCTGGCTCCCAACCCTTCTCCCTCTCTAGTCTACTTGGTCCCAGCCCTGTAACAGAAAACTCAGGACTCCTGGCTTCCAGCCTCTCCACTCCACTCCAATCCAGTAGGCGGCACTCCCTTCACAGACAACTCTATAGTCCTGGTTCCGAGCCTGTTCTCCTTTCCCCTACTCTCAATCTTGTAACAGACAACCCAGGAGTCCTGGGTCCAAGTCGCACCTCTAACCCTGTAGCCCCCACTCCCCTCCCAGAGAACTCAAAAGTCCTAGGAAATACAATGTTTGTCTCTATGTGTCTTATGGAACAGAAGTGTGTGTGTGGAATGACAAAACAACAACAACAACAACAACAAAAAAGACAGGAGAGGAAATGGAATAACAGGAAGGGTGGCTATTGGGAATCAAAGAACAGTATCAGCTTTGGTTAATGAGTAAAACGACAGGATTGCTCCCCCCGGTATCCCATCAGTCTTCTGAATCAGTTATTTCACTCAGAACCTTATTATTGTAACTATTTCTAATTCCTCCTGTCATTCTACCCACTTACTCAATCCTGCAGTCTTTGTATTTTTCCCTGTCATTCCAACTATTCCACTTACTGTAGGGCTGCACAAAGTACGGCACAAGGGCTGCATGTGGCCCACAAGGACCTTTCCTGCAGCCTAACTCCCCCTAGCCTCCTCCTGCGGCCTGTCATGCCTCCTCCTGCTCTGGCAATCACCTTTCCTCCAGCCCCCACACTGGTGCAAAATCCTCCTTCCTCTGGGCAGCAAGCCTATTAAAGGCGCTGGCCGGATCCCTACTTCCTCCTCCCTGGCTTCAGCTTCCTGCTGCTGCTGATGTCTCCACCTGAGCTCCTCACTGCTGCTTCTATTACCCGGATCTCCAGCCCTAGCTCCTCAGTGCCAGGGGGAGCAGCCCCTCGCTGCCGCTTTTGCCACTGCAAATTGAGGATAGGGTTATGCAAATTGAAGGGGGGTCATGCAAACTGGACGGGGGCCACATGCAGCCCAGGACTGGGTCCAAACCAAACTTTCTGACCCTTGGCACAAATCAAGTTGAGCACCCCTGACTTACTGCATCTGGTGCCTTCCTCATCATTTTACACCCTCTTGTCTTCCCTATGTACTCCAAAAGATGCAATGGTGTTGTATAATTTCACAATCAGTTAAATGGATGTTGGAATGACAATAGTATTTATTTATAAATTGGCACTGTTATGAAATTGCTGAAATCGGTACAGCTTCACTGTGATCTGGGAGGGCAGTGGAGACTAGTGGGTAAGAGGGACGGTTGTGAGTCGTTAGTCAGCTGTCCCATTGAAATAAAAGGTTAGAGGGAAAGCAGGGGGTGAGGGGTCACGCCTTCTTGTCCCCAGCTTCAGTGTTGCCTCCAACCTGCAAAGAGGAAGAGGATTGGGGCTGAAAGATGAAGGTGAAGTGTGGGTGCATGGAGCCTAAGTTGTAAGTGAGCACAATATGTGAGACTGTACAATGTCTTTACTGCTAACATGACATGGAAGTCAAGGCCTTAACTTGCAATTCCCATGCCTTTTAGTGCGTGATTGAATTTGCAAGAGCCTTAACTCTTCTTGTAATGTAAACTGAAGGTTTTTGGAATATTGAATATCCATGTTTTTTGTTAAATACAGTGGAGAAAATTTGTCCTGCTAGCGCAGTAGGATACCTAGCAGTGTAAACACTATGAGACAAGGGCTTTGGGGAGGCTAAGGTGGAGGAGCTGCTCCCTTCAGTTTAGAAGGTTGTTACTTCCTTCAAACAGCAAGCAAGGCGAAGCTGGATTCTTACAGTTTAAGCACTGCAAACTTCCCAAAACTGCTCTCTATGATCTCTCTAGCTCATGACTTGTACAGGAGTCTTCCACTCTACTCCCCACTGTCAGAGCTCTTTTCCTTGTGCAACACTGGGCATTCTGCTTTCTATAAGGACCTCCCACTGCACAGGACCCCCTCGTTCATTCCTTGTACAGGGCTCCCTGACTCTGCTGCCCATCCTGCAGCTCTCCCCCTGTATAAAGCTCCCTCACTCAGTTCCCCTCTGTCCAGGATTCTCCCCTGGCACAATTATGACCATTATTCTACAGCTCTCTGTCTCTACAAGACTCCCTCACTTTACCCCCCTCCCTTGGACAGGGCTCCCTTTCTTGCACAATGCTGCCCACTCTGTAGACCTTGCCCTGTACTGGTTTCCATATTCTGTATCTCCAATAAAGATTCTCCCTGTAAATTGCTCCCCCTGTCCATGGCTTCCACTTATTGCAGTGGGTGAACCAGAGGTTGTGAAATCTCCACCTTGTTCAGTTTCGTGGGATCAATTTCAGTTGGTGTCATCTGCCGGGGCAGGGGATGTTCTTGGGGCTGTTAGGGCCACCTTTTGTGAACTTGACCCATGCCCATCCTGGCTGGTTAAGACCAGCCAGAAGACGGTGGAGCCGTTGCCTGCAGGGGTGATCAATGCCTCCTTTGGGAGGGCAGAGTGCCGGGCTGCCTCAAAGATGCGGTGGCATAGCCTCTGCTCCAAAAAACATCACTTGATGTTGATTCCCTCGGCAGTTATCGGCCGGTCTCTAACCTTCCCATTTCAGGGAAGGTTATGGAGCAAGTGGTGGCACAGCAGCTGCAGGGGCATCTAGTCCGCACTGGTTATCTGGATCCCTTTCAGTCCAGTTTTCATCCGGGCTATGGCACGGTCGCTGCGCTTGTGGCCTTGGTTGATGACCTTCGCCATGAATTAGATCAGGGTCGTTCGACCCTGCTAATTTTGTTAGGTCTACTGCCTGCTTTTGATACCCTTGACCATGAGATGTTGGTAACTTGCTTGCAGAATTGAGTTGGACCGGGCAGGATTGTCCTTGACTGGTTCCGCTCCTTCCTGGCTGGGAGAACTCAGCGTGTGGTGCTTGGAGATTGTTTTTCATCTTCATGGGACCTCACCTGTGGTGTCCCACAAGGTTCTAATCTGTCTCCGCTCTTGTTCAACGTGTATATGCAGCCACTTGGCGAGGTCATGAGATGGTATGGGGTGCGGTGTAATCAATATGCTGATGACACCCAACTTTGCCTCTCGTTTTCATCTGACCCAGACCCGGCAGTCTCGGTGCTTACCCGATGTCTGGCGGCTGTTGGGGATTGGATGAGGGCGAGACGACTGAAGCTAAATCCCAGCAAGACGGAGATGATGGTGGTGGGAAGGGCACTGGATGTGGTGGTTCCCATCATTGATGGGGGTCTGCCCTCCACTGGTATCCCAGGTCTGTAATTTGGGCATATGCCTCGATCTGCAGCTCTGCCTGGATCTCTGGGTGCGGGCTGTGGAGAGGAGTGTGCTTCACCAATTACATCTGGTGCGATGGCTTCGGCCGTATGTTTCAGATAGTGACCTGGCCACCATCATCCATGCTTTCATTACCTCGAGACTGGACTATTGCAACGCACTCTATGCGGTGCTACCTATTGTGACGGTCTGGAGACTGCAGCTAGTGCAGAATACTGTGGCCCATCTCCTTATGGGGACAGGTTGCCGAGAGCACATTACACTGGTGCACTGAGCTCTGCACTGGCTGACTATAGTCTTCCGGGCCCGATTCAAGGTATTGGTTTTGACCTATAAAGCACTATATAGTCTTGGCTCGACTTACCTGCGGGACCGCCTTGCTCTCCATGTTCTGGAGCGGCCTCTGTGGTCCACTGGGGTTGCCCTTCTCGAGGTCCCCCATGTGGCCTGGGGGTCCACTATGGAGAGGGCGTTCTCATTGGCTGCACCTAGGTTGTGGAACTTCCTCCCCATGGAGGCCTGGGTGGCCCTAGATCTCTCCTCCTTCCATCGTATGTGTAAAATCTGGCTGTTCCGCCTGGCTTTGGTGAGGGAGATGGGTATAGGGTGGGATGGGGGAATGGGGAGAGGGGTGGTCTTATTTATTTATTTATTTAAAAAACTTCTTACCCCGCCCATCCTACCACAGGCAGCTCTGGGCGGCTCACAATTCATCAATAAAAACACTTGAAACACTAAAAAACAAGGAGGAATTAAAATATCCAAACCCACTCCCCACCCTAACCTATTCCCCCCACCCTACCCATCAAAGGCCAGGCGGAATAGCCACATCTTACAACAGCGTTGGAAAGAGGGGAAATCCGAGGCCAAATGGGCCTCCACCAGCAGGGAGTTCAACAGTGGTGGAGCAACCACTGAGAAGGTCCTCCCCACCACAATCCCCTGGCAGACTTGGGGGACCTCTAGGAGAGCACCCCCCGATGAACGCAGGACCCGGGGGGTGAGGCGGTCCCACAAATAGGTAGGGCCCACAACATTTAGGGTTTTATAGGCAAGCATCAACACCTTGAATCGGGCCCGGAAGACTATAGGCAAGCAGTGCAGAGATGGAAGAACCGGTGTAGTATGTTCCCGGTGGCCCAGTCCCACCAAGAGACGGGCCACCGCATTCTGCACCAGTTTGGGGTTTGTGCCTTCTCTTTTTATTTTATTTTTGGGGTTTATTGATTTTATGTGTTTTAACGTTGTAAGCCGCCCTGGGCTGCTTGCAGCAGGAGGGGTGGGGTAGTAAATGATTTTATAAATAAATAAATAAATAAATAAAGTGTCTCCCCACCCCCACCCCCCTTTGTGTATGCTCCCTCCCCGCTCCCCCATAGGATTTCCTTCCCTGGGCTGAGATTTGCTCTTAGAGTCCTCCCAAGAGAACTACACTTGCCACTCTGCACCACAGGGCTGCTCTGCACAGGACCCCACCATCTCCCTGCCCCCCTCCTGCACAATGCCCACTGTATCAGCCCAGAGCATCCGCTTACCCCTCATTCCTTATGAGGTTGGGAGGTGATAGCCATCTCAGTGTCCCTGGCCCCCAAACTGAGGTGCCTGCTGTGCGGGATCAGATCAGAATACCTTCAGTTCTCTCCTTTCCACAGACCTTGCTCTCCTCCTCTCCCCACCAGATCAGCTCGAAATATGGCTGACCAGTCACTGCCCCCTGGGAGGTGCAGTTTCCTCTCTTTTCCCAGCCCTGAAGCAGCGCCTGCTGGGAGTTGTACTCCCCAGTATTCAAGACTGACTGCTTCTAAACAGTCTCTGCATTACACATAGAATGTTCACAAGCACTCCACACTCAGGACGGTCTCCATAGGATAACATTGGATTTTCAAGATGTCATAACTTAAAAACTACTAACCGGATTTACAAGAAGTAAACTAGAAGACACCCCCTGGCAGTGTCCTTGAATTTTCTAAAAGGCGTACACCTCCTCCCAACCAACACAAAACCCCTTTACCCTGCCGATATCGAGATGGTCTAACTTTTGAAAAAACAGGTTTCAAAGTGCGGTTTTTAAACTGCGATATCTCAGTTTTTATCCAATGGATTCCGCTGAAATTTCCACAGCATGAACCATTTAGCCCAATGATACACCACAACAAATATCACAATCTTACCTTTGTTCATGCCGATTGCTGGGGCTTGATAATGTATCTTACAACACACATTATTAATTATTATTATCATCAGCATTTATATAGCACAAGCAATGTACCTGGCACTTTGCAAAGTAATGGAATAGAGATGGTCCCTGCTCTACGGCTTACAATCTGAGAGCTCCTGCACTCTAATAATGGGTGTTTTTAGATAAACACCTCCCACCCATCATCCACCCATCATGTATGTTGCAGGGCTGCATTGGCGCCCCCTGCAGCATGCATAATGGGTGGGTGATGGGTGGCTAACGGGTGGGGAGGCGCTTGTCTAAAAACACCCTATGTAAGAGACAGATGACTACAGACAAGACAAAGGAGAAAGTATTTTCCACTTAGCAGTAAGTAGCAAACCGGTGCAAGGTGTTGGGATGACTCACAGACAAGCCAAAGTCACTGACTTTAGTTAAAATTAATTTAGCTTTACAGAACTATCTGTCATGAGAGCGGAAGCTTCCTTTGTGTATTAATGATGTAAAATTGATGATGTGATCTTATTTACATAATACAGAGGTATTGATTTATTAGTTTTTTTCTGAGCTCAAGTTGTGTGCGCTGCCTTGAATAGTGAAATTAAATATTCCCCACTCCCGCATCTCCAGTTTGCATATTATGGCGAATATCATTTCAGTCTCCTACTTGACACTCTTTCACACTCCTTTATTGATTGTCAAGTGGTATTTTGCACTGAAATTAAACTGTGATCAGTCTCCTTCCTGGTGGAATTAGATTTGAAGATTTAGATTTATTCTGCAATGGAAAAATATCACGTATAACGCAAAACAGCAGATGGAGACATTTTAATTTATTTGGGAATTCTTATTAACTGTTCTAAAGTCATTACATCTTTAATGACTGATGGCGCCCAAGAATGCCTTGAAAACGGTATCAAGGTACATGTAAAGTAAGTAAAGGTGATTGCAGCTTTATCATTGTCTACACTTAACTTTATGGGACATTTAGAAAGACAGCTAAGTTTGGCATTTTGGTTGCTTTGAGAAAGACTCTATGAGCCGAAGAGTCATAATTTTTATCCAGCCTCAGACTGTACACATAAAATATAATGTGGCATAGACAGTTCTATTGGAATGCAGATGCACAATTTTTCAAAACAGCAGATTTAGGTGAGTCTAGAAGCTACTACTTCAACTAAAGTGTTGATTTAACGAGCATGTGTCTGATTCTCCTCTCCTCTCTCCTGTTGCAAATCAGGAGTTACTCCACTGACATCAATGGAGCAATAGCAAAGTAAAACTAGAGGACAGTGAGGTCCTTTATTTAAAACCTGCTGTTGGCTTTGAAGGACCAGATCTAGATCCACTCAGCTCAGGACTAGGGTTGAAACAAGAATCCATTTTGGAAAAGGACAGCTGTTTTGCACATGCTCAGAACCAGATACCCTTTTACAAAATGGCACCAATGCAGCCTGTGCTATCTTGGAACAGCCATGGTGGCCACTCTTTGCATGCTCAGAGTGGTTTTTTAGGACATTTTAAGGTTACTGAGAATCTCGTGAGAATGGGCCGAGAATCACCTGATTCTCAGTTTGTTTTTTGTTCTCTGGAATCCTGTCAAGAAGCCGGTTCTCAACAAGATTCTCGAAAAACGTGATCTCTCTTTCCAGCCTGACTCAGGACTCCAATGTGCATACAGAACCACGTGGTAGTTGGTCCAAAGCGCTGAGCTGTGGAGCCAGATCACACAGCAGCAACAAAGGGAGAGAAGGGATGTTCTGATTGAGTAGTTCTCTTACTAGACCTGTGGCTTTGTCTATTCTGTTTTGTGGAGCCAGATTTGGCAGCTCAGTGCTGCTCCATCGTGGGTGGGTGAGAAGAGTCAAATAGGCATTGTTTTATTGGGGGTGTGCATGGCCTACCTCGCATGATGCACTCCGGATTTCCCAGCAGTGCTCCATGAGTGCACGAGAGTGAGTGTGTTCTGTGGCTCGTGGGTGCGCAAATCTAGCTGCTCCACCTTCAGACGGGCGGTGGGGTCTGTGGCTCATGAATCCAATTCAGGAATCAGAAATGCACAGCTAAACAAAATAACTTAGTCCAGCTATAAATGCCTTTGTCCCCGCTTCACTCAGGGGAGAAGGCACAGTGGTGTGTGGGGGGGTGAGTCTTTTCCACTGGTTGGGGAGCGGTTGGGCTGGCTGCAGCTTGCAAACTGCATTCCTCTGGGGGTGCAGTTTGCATTGGGTAGTCTCAGCGCCGTTGCGCTGCATCGATTGGCTGGTCTGAGGTCATGTGATAGTGGTGCATGCTGTGCAGCTCTCATTAGGCTGGCAGCGTGCGGACGAACAGGACGTGTGCAGCCGGGCGCAGCAAAGGGGGCTGATCCAGGCCTTGGGAGCTTCCCCAAGGTGGGGGTGCAGGACAGCAGGTTGTTAGTAAGAGCACCAACCCCAGTTAGATGGTGGGTACTCAGGGAATTGTTAAGGGGTTACCCACAGGTACGGGACGCAAGTTACATTGTTGAAGGTTTTCGTGTTGGTTTTGAGATTTCGTTTGTAGGGGTGCGGGTGCACGTTTGCCCGTAATTTGAAATCGGTTAGTGGTTTGGAGGATATTGTTGAAAGAAAGTTGACAAAAGAGGTCTTAGAGGGACGGGTTGCGGGGTCCTTCACAGTTTTACCTATGGACAATTTGAGAGTTTCTCCACTTGGTACTGTACCCAAGAAGGCCCCAGCGGAATACAGATTGATACATCATCTGTCATATCCCCGGGGGTATTCGGTGAATGATGCGATTCCGCAGGACATTTGCATGATGCACTATGCGTCGTTTGATGTTGCGGTGGAATTGATACGGGATTGCGGTAGGGGTGCCCTCATGGCAAAGAGTGATATTAAGTCGGCATTTCGCCTTTTGCCTGTTCACCCTAAGGATTTTGACCTTCTGGGGTTCGCTTTCAAGGGTCAATTCTAGTATGACAAGGCTATGACCATGGGATGTTCCATCTCATGTGCTGCTTTTGAAAAATTCAGCACCGCACTAGAGTAGATAGTCAAGCAATGGGCGGGACTGGGTCTTGTGACCCATTATCTCGAAAGGCAGGGTCACGGGAGTGCGTCGACTTGTTGGGTGCATTCTGTGAAGTGTCCGAGTTAGTGGGTGTCCCTTTGGCTGAGGAGAAGACTGAGGGCCCTGCTCAGGTGCTATCCTACCTGGACACAGAGCTGGATTCTGTCAGGGAATTGTCGCGGTTACCCCAAGCTAAGATTCAGGATTTGCGGGTCAAGATAAGGGCGTGCATAACGGCTGGTAAGGTTATGTTGAGGTTTTTGCAATCCCTGCTGGGTAAGCTGAATTTTGCTTGCTGGGTTATTGCCCCGGGTTGGGCTTTCCTCTCTCGATTATACACCAGGGTGGCCAGGGTCTCGCTTCCCGATCACCACATCAGAGTGATGAACGAGATGCGGGAAGATCTGGAGGTGTGGTTGGAGTTCTTGAGGACGCACAACGGGGTTAGCCTGTGGCGTGACCTGTATTTGTTGGAAGCGGAGTTGCAGGTGCACTCTGATGTTGCTGGGGCGGTGCGCTCGGGGATTTATTTCCAGGGTGCCTGGTGTTCAGAGAGGTGGCCGGATCAGTGGCATGCATCAGGTATTTTAAGAGACCTAACCTTTTCGGAGTTGTTTCCGATTGTAGTTATGGTGCATGTTTGGGTTGACAGTTTTAGGACAGGAAAGTTATGTTTTCGTGCGATAACATGGCTATGGTGCGTGGTGATTAATTCTTTATCCTTGAGATCAGAGAGGGTGATGCGGCTGGTGAGGGTCTTTGTACTGTGCTGTTTGAAGTTTAATATTTTGGTTTGTGCCAGGCACGTCCCGGGAGTGAAGAATGAGATAGCTGATTCCCTCTCTCATTTACAGATGCGGCGTTTTTGGGAGCTTGCTCCCCAGGTGAGGAAGGAACAGGACTTCGTGCCCAGGGAGTTTTGGAGCCTTGGAAGTTAGAGCTGATGGACACAGTAAAGGGTTTTGTGTCTCTGGTGACATGGCTCATGTATGAGAGGGCGATCAAAGAATTCTGTGTGTTCGCTCGTGGTAAGGGATGGCCTGTGGTATTCCCGGTGCCTATATAGCAGCAGGTTCAGTTCGGTTTGGAATTGTGCAAGAGAGGTTCAGCGGCCGGCATGATTTCATTTTTTCATTTCATTTCATAATTTATTTATATCCCGCTCTCTCCTAATAACATTAGCTCAAGGCGGCTCACAAAATAACTTAGGGTATAACTCCTACACAGAGGAACCCTAACATCATAATACAATACAATAGAATATAACAATATCCACACAAGCCTACCATTTCCCCTCAACCCTAAAAGCAGCTACACAAAAATAATTTAGGGTACAATACCTACACAGAGGCACCCTATTATTATAATACAATACAATATATCAATAGCCCAACAACCTACTGCTATCCCTACATAACAGCTGCACAGTTATACATATTTATTACCCTTTCCATATACTGCTGACCCAGACCATAACCACTCACGCTGCTCCCTGGTCATACCTGGGACGCAACTCCATATATCCCTTTCCTCCCTCCCCTGCTGCCACCAAGGGAGGTCAAACTTCTCAATCTACTCTCCTCTCTCACTGGGGAGAGATGTTCTTTCCAACTTTACCAGCAGTATATACATAGTCTCTCTCCTAAGCAATACCCCCTCTGCCTCCACCTCTGGGCCCCACCGAAGGGCACAGCCAAAAGGCACACCACTTTGGACATGCCCCTTTGTCACATGCCTCCGTCACAGCCTCCGGCTGTCACCAATGACGTAGGGAGAGGCCCGGAAGGTGCCCTTCCCCAGTCCTGCCCCCGCAAGGGTGGGGAGGAAGGAGGAGGAGGAGGAGGAATCCTACAGCCCCTCCGTTTCTGACCAAGGGGCCCCTCTCCCCCCATACCAGGTACCAGCAAAGTCCATGTCCATAGGGGAGGGGGGAAAGAGCTGCTGGTCTTTGCTCCACCGCCACCAGCTGCAGTGTCCTACTCCCTGGCCTCCAGTGCGTCGCTGCCTTGACAGGATCCCTCCAGGCCAGGACTGATGAATGCTTGTCCAGAGTCTATGCAAGGGGAAAGTTTGCCTCACCACTGCTTGTATTCTGCTGTCGAGAACACAACCCCAAACAGCTTGACGTCTTGCAGACTCCCAGGTGTCGCCCTTGCGGAGGATGGTTTTGAGCAGCGCCGCGATGTCCGAGCGCTGAGTCTCCAGATCCGCCGCGCCTCCCTCCGCCATCTTTTCCCCCCGGCAGCGGCGGCAGGGGCAGAAGCGGGCCGCGCTGCATGCTGGGATGCATGATAGCGGCAGTGATCACCATTGGCCTTTGTGTCAAAGAAGTTTGGAGTACAGGAGTCGGAGCGGATGCCGGTGCTGAAGGCGATGATTGTCTCTTGGCGGAAGCAGGGCCAGATGCGGGCTGACAGCAAGGTTCCTTTGTCTCCAAAGGTCCTGGAGGATATTGTTGGGAAACTTGGTGAGGTCTGTGTTGATGCTGGGGAAGTTTGTCTGTTTAAGGTGGCATTTGTTTTAGCCTTTTTTACAGCGCTAAGGGTTTGTGAATTGGTGGTGCAGGCCATGTCTGACTGCTCTAGGTGAGAACTGCAGCTCAGTGATATGACCATCAGCTCCGTTTGGCTGATAAAGCGGTTGTGCTTTGGAAGGGCCGGAGGGGTATGCTGTGGCCCCAGTTGATGCCAATGATCATGGGTGGTTAGAAAGGCCTCCGCCTGATCTGATTTTGATCCATTTGGGTGAGAATGATTTCACCACATCTGGTTTGTATCTTGCAATTATGATTAGGCAGGATTGAGCCAGATTGCGGGAGCTTTTTCCTCAGGCCACTCTGGTGTTCACTGAAATGTTGCAGATAATCAGGTGGCCTGGGGCTGTTAACCCAAGAGCGGTGGATAGAGCCAGAAAAAAGGTTATCAAAATTAGGAAGTGGATAGGGTCGCATGGGGGGTTTGGTTTAATCACCCTGAAATTCGATGGACCAAACCCGAACTATATTGGCAGGATGGGGTTCACCTTTCCGAGATTGGTTTGGATTTGTATATTGGTAATATAAAGACCATGCTTAAAACATTAATTTAGGGAGTTTTTTTGATGTTAAGTAGTCAAATAGCTAAATTGGGGGGTGTTCAAGCAAGCAAAGCTGCTGAACTTGTGGCAGTTTTCAGTACCATACAGTAAATTGGTAAGGGCTTTATAGTCTGGGTACAGTGGAGGATGATCAGGATCATCCGGCATGGTGGAGCCTGGGAAGCAAATTAGGGGATGGACACCCCAGATGGAAGGGGAGATGTTGTGGGCGTATGTTGTGGGATAATGATTTGATATGGAACTCCCCTTGTTATTCGATCACCTTAATTGGGAACAATTTAATTGGCATTTAATTAGCACGGTAATAATACAAATAAGATTAATTGGCTAATACTGGTTTTACTTCGCAAGGCGAAGGTTTAAAGAATTCAATTCAGGCTAACTGGGCTTCGATCTCATCCACCGCTCTTTAAGGTATTAGAGTGGATACATTTGGTTAATTGGTTATGTTTTTCTTAACAGGTTGCTTTCCCAGTGTTTGGAGGCTGTGGCTGTGGCAGATTGGATGTGGCAGAGCAGACTGAAGCTCAGTGCTGATAAGACAGAGATGATGGTGGTGGGTAGGGCGAGGGAGGTGCCGACCCCTCTGGTGGGGGTGGGGGTAGGTCTGCCCTCCCATAGCCCAGCAGGTTCGGAGTCTGGGGGTGGTTTTGGATCCGGGCCTCCATCTGGATGAGTAGGTGGAGGCGGTGGCTACAGCCGCCTTTTGCCAGCTGTATCTGGTGCGGAGGCTGCACCCATACATCTCCGGGCCCGACTTTCCTGGAGGTCCCCCGTGTTAAACGGGAGGCCACGATGGAGAGGGCGTTCTCGGTGGCTGGGCCGCGACTTTGGAACTCCCTCCCAGAGGAAGCTCGCCCGGCCCCAGGTCTGATGGGTTTTCGCTGAGCCTGTAAGATCTGGCTATTCGCCCAGGCCTTCGGAGGGTAGGGTGGGAGGGTAGGGTAGGGAGGGGGGAATTTTTGGGATGGGGGTGGGTAGTTTTAATTGTTTATAATTAATTATGTTTATGTATTTTAATATTGTTTTATTTGTTGTGAGCCACCCCGGGATGCCGTAGGCATGAGGGGGCGGCCAATAAATATAAATAAATAAAATAAATAAATAAAGATTGGATTCAATAAATACAGCTGCGGCCAGCTTTTACGCAATATCCTTCATGTCTGTGTCCTTATTCCTAGTGCGGGGACAAGTAAGTTTGCCTCTGGTGATTTCTCATAGATTAGCCTCTCTTATAAAATATGGCTAACGAATGTAAATGCCACTTTCAACCAATCAGTTTTATAACCTTCCTTGTATCCAACCATTCCTCTGCTAGCTTGCTCTCCAGTCCCAAAAGGACTGAAACAAAGCCAATCCCCAAGCTTAGCTAGAATTGCTGTTCAGCTCTCAAGAGCTGGCATTCATATTCCGATCTATTTTTTTTAAAAAAAATCCTTGAGGCTTTTAGTTTTACCCTGATATAATCCCACCTCATGGGAATCGGGGGGCCTAGCAAACATTTATTTTGAAAGTCACTCACAAAGTTGCTCACAACGCCCTCATTTTATTACCCAGTCTGATGTATTCCTTCATATGTTCTTTGACATTTTTACAATATCTTTTGCGGAGTGCTTCTATGAGCCATTTACAAATTTATAAATGAAGTATCAAATTGTTTGGAGGGCTGGAATATGACAGAACAAATTACAGAGAAGACTTAATTTGTATTATGATTCAATACAGTCAATTAAATACTGCATAGATTAGAAAGTAATTTGCTTTACCACTATACTTAGCCTCCACATTATTGTTCGGGTTCCATGCAATGCACTCCACGTTTGGAGAAAAACAAAAGAAGAGGAATCAAAAAATGCAATAAAAGAATGAGAAAGGAGTCACACTCAGGGTAGCAAATAGTCATATACACAGCTATTTAAAACCACAACCCTTCACAGTATTTAAATTCTTGCCTGGCTGAGGAAATTGGATGTTGTTAGTATATCACTTGCTTTCTATTGACGTTGTCTGGCACATACATTTCGTGGATTTTTAAGCTTAAGAAAGGAAGCAGCAAATAAAAGTGACTCAAGATCAACATTCGGTTGGTTGTTGAGTGCTTAAGGGCACTGGACTGGAGACTTGGAAGGTTTGGGTTCTCTTCCCATCTCTACCTGTGGCGTGCACTGAGCAAATCATTTCCCCTCCCGGCCTCTGTCCTACCTACCAATACTTGGACGAGACAAAGTGGTGGACATGGGCTGTTGTCCTACTGCTCATGCATAGTTCTTCAGCCCAAATACACATGAGCACGATGTGGTGGGGACAACAGACAGATTACCAAGCACAAGGGGGATGAGGGAAGTCAACTTCCCTACTGCATGTATGTGCGGCATCTGCCTACTCCTCCCATGAATGTGTGGCGTGTGGAGATGAAGATGGCTGGCCATCCCCACCATGCAAATTGTGGGGCCTATGGCCGTAAATAAAATTCATTCAGTCATCCGGGGGTTATCCACATAGCCTACATTCCTTCTCTGCAGGAGATTTTAGCCAATGCACCAACCTAGCCATTATTTTCTTTTTTTCTTCACTCAGTCTCCTGCCCCTCCAACACATTCCCATCAGGATCCCCCTGTACATCATATTGAATTGATTTAGCTACCTCAGAGATCTATAGCATTTCTAATTTCCCTCAGGCTGCTAGGAGTTTGTCATAAATTTCTTCTCCCCCTATCTGTGTCTTGCCCCTTCGGTTTCTAGGCTGTAGCCTCCAGACCTACTGAATCAATCAAGTCAATCAATTAAGCACTTAGAAGGGCTAGCAATCACTTCCAATAACAGGGTTAGAGGGTGTAACAGGATAGCAGTGTTATGGCACTGTCTTTCTTTCAATTAGAGAGTCTACTGCTTGGGAATAGTATTAAGACCAGGGTTGGAACAAATATGCATTTTCATATTCGTGAAGATAATGCAGATATTTGTCCCCACAAACAAATATCCACATTTGTCCGCATCACCATTTCAGAATTTGCCATGTTATTTATTTGGTTACTTTGTATTTGTTTATCCTGTATTCTGGAATTTGGTACTTCCTTCATTTCAGCACAGAAATGAATGAGGTTCTGCAGGAAAATATGGAGCGAATGAACAGAAGTAACCAAAAGAATATTTGGAATGACAAAGAAAGCAGGGAAGTGAAGATGGTTTCATATTCCCTTCATTTCAATGAGTATGGATTCAAGGACTAAATCAAGTTGTGAAGATTCATGTTAGTCCTAATTAAGACCCTCACCAGACAAAATTCAGCAATAAGAACAGTAAGATTAATTATTATTATTATTATTATTAACAAACATTTATATAGCGCCAGCAGTGTACATGGCACTTTACAAAGTAATAAAATAGACACGGTCCCTGCCCCTAGGGCTTACAATCTGAGAATTAATTGTAAGTGTACAAAAGCTGCTACACCTGGATCAAGGAGCATATAGATAAGAATGCAGTGTTTATATGGACAAAACTCCACAAGGATTGCACACATAGAATCTGCCACGTTAACTTAATTAATTAACTAAATCATGTGAATCTATGAGTCACACTCTCCTACACTTAGTTCTGTGAGGTATTTGGCCCAACCTCTGCGGTTCTACTTCTGTTGGACAGCTGTCAAGTGTATCTCCTAACCTCCTATTTTTACCAACAATATTTTAACCCACTTCTTCATATTGGGGCCGATCCCAAGCCCCTCAGAGCCGCATGCACACAGGTCATCAATGAGGGTGCAATGAGCGCGTGCAGGATCAGCGAGGCTTGGGATCGTGACCATTGGGTTTTTTGAGAGTGTAAATAAGCATGTGGATAAGGGGGAGCTGGTTGATATAGTGTATCTGGATTTTTAGAAAGCGTTTGATAAGGTCCTTCATGAGAGACTCTTGAGGAAATTAAAAAGTCATGGGATAGGAAGCAGTGTCCTAATGTGGTTAAAGGATAGGAAACAAAGAAGAAGACTAAATGGTCAGTTTTCACAGTGGAGAGAAGTAACTAGTGGAGTGCTCCATGGATCTGCACTAGGACCAGCATTGTTTAAGGTATTCATTAATGATCTGGAAAAGGGAGTAAAGAGTGAGCTGATCAAATTTGCAGATGACACAAAGTTATTCCAGGTAGTTAAAACACAAGCAGACTGCGAAGAATTGTAGGAGGATCTTGCGAGACTGGGCAACCAAATGGCAGATGAAATTTAATGTGGACAAATGCAAAGTGATGCACATAGGGAAAAACAATCCAAACTTTATGTACACAATGCTGCGTTCTAAATTAGGGGTTACCACTGAGGAATAGGACCTTGGCATCAATGGTCGTAATCCCAAGTGAGATCCACGTGGGCCCCCGAGGATTGCGTGCACTGCGGCACAATGTATTTTCTATGGACATGCGCATGGTTTACACATGGTCAATGCAGGGCATGGGATTGACCCCATTGTGAACAATACATTGACAAACTCAACTCAGTGTGCATCAGTGGTCAAAAAAGCAAAGAGAAAGTTAGGAATTATTCGTAAAGGGATTGAGAATAAAACTGAAAATATCATAATGCCACTATATAAATCCATGGTGCGACTACACCTTGAATTTTATTTTGTGTGCTGTTCTGGTCACCCCATTTAAAATAAAATTAATAATAATAATAATAATAATAATAATAGAAGAAATAGCAAAGGTACAGAGAAGGGTAACAAAAATGATCAAGGGTATGGAACAGCTCCCCTACGAAGAGAGGCTAGATAGGTTGGGGCTCTTCAACTTGGCGAAAAAACATCTGAGAGGGGATATGACAGAAGTTTATAAAATCTTGAATGGTGTGGAACAAGTAAATAGGGAATGGTTGTTTACCCTCCCCAATAGTAATAGAACTAGGAGACACTCCATGAAACTAACAGGTACCAGATTTAAAACAAATACAAAAGTATTTTTTCACTCAACATACCATTAAGTTGTGGAATTTGTTGCCAGAAGATGTGGTCAAGGCCTAGTAGTCTAGCTGGGTTTAAAAAAAGGATTGGACACATTTCTGGAGGATCGGTCCATTAGCAGCTATTAGCCAGGTAGATTTGGGGAATGTAACCTCTTAGTGTCAGGAGTTGGGGGTGAACAACCGGGAATGGATCGCCCCATTGTGACCTGTTGGGTACTACTTCCAAGTGACCGATATAGGCCGCTGTTGGAGACAGGTGTTCGGCTCGATGGACCATTGATCTGACCCAGTATGGCACTATTTATGTTTTTATGTGGGATTCAGCCAGGAATGGAAGGTACACGTTTAGCCCTCTACAACTTAGATTTTATTACAGTTGCAAATTTACCATTATTCATCTTTTCTAAATACAATGTACCCAGTTCACACCTCAAACAAACACACTGCTCACAGGGGTCACGATCCAAGTGTGCATGCACAGGATGGCTCTGGGAACATCCCCCACCTCCTGACTCTGCTGCCTCTACAGCAGCCACTTTAGCCCCACTTGCTTTTCTCTCTCAGCTCCAGTTTTGGCCTGCACACGCCTGACATGGACTTTTGGATAGGGGCCAAGGTGCACATTCCTTGTGCATTGTGCGTGCTACACTGTGCACAGTGGCACACAAGGCACGGATTGGACCCCTGGGCCATAATTTCAAGCCAATTCGATAGAGTACCGTCACTGACTTCAATGGAACTTCTTTGGCTAAGTAGTCTGAGAATTGCAGCCATTAGTTGCGATCCCAAACCTCCTGCGCACGGGATCCATGCGAGTCCTGCGCAGCTTCCACGTGGCACAATGCTCCCGCAATGGGCGTGCATGCAGGTTGCGCACATGTGTGTACTGCGCAGTGCACGGGATCGGCCCGACTATGTGTAGTGTATTCCAAAAAGTATTGTAAGGGCTCAGGCAGCACAGGCAAGTAGTCTGCAGCTCCCAGAGACTTCCAATGAGAATTTAGTATTTCAAAAAATTCAGATCGTATAAAAAGATTCTACTAAATATCCCAGAATGTTACTGTATGGTTAACAAGACTGTGGTGCCTTCAGAATAAGCTTGATGAAGTAGAAACGTAACAGGGTGTTTCACCACAACATTCTGTAATTTATTTAATAGAAACAATGGCTTGGAGCACCAAGATTAACCTTAGTCTCCTCTGCTGAACCGAAGGCACAGAAAGGACAGATGTTTTGCTAGCTTTTCTGCCAGGCACAAAACTTTGATACATACTGCAGACAGAAGTTCCATAAGACTGAGCCATTATGTTAACCTAGACTGAACCAAAGCCCCATGAGACTGTGCTTTTTATTCTGCTAAGTGTTATTAGGCTTTGTAGTAAAACTCTGCTAAAACCATCAGACAATTCAGATAATTGCAAATGTTGCTTAGATAGAGGATGGATTAAAAATGGAATGGGACACTTATGTAAGTAAAGTTTATGCCAATGTGCAATTCTGCTGGTTTCTTACAGCTTGGATTACACAAAAGTCATTGTAGCAGCTGGGAGTTGTACAAGACGCACAACCATGTAAGGAATGAAGATGCCCAGATGACACTCCTGCATAGCAAACCTGCTATACCATGTCTTACACATCCAGCATGTAACCCCTTCTGTTTTATGTTACCTTTAACTAATCAATACACTGACTGTTCTCGAGTATTTGACCTCTCTATGTAAATGAATTTGAACTTAATCCACTCTAGTCATGTTGCTATAGTACACACAAAGTCATTTTTCACTTCCACCTCCTTAGCAGCCAATGTAGTTTCTGTCCTATTAGGTTTGTACAGGGTTTAGTGGGAGCAGCAGTTGAAAATATCCAGTTTCTAAAGAGAAATGTGCACACATTCTGACCACTGCACACAAAATACGTAAGATTCCCTAGAACCATTGGTTCAACTCTCGGTCAAGTCAGTTCTGCCTTACACACTTTGGAAATAAGAGGCTGTAGTTCATGCACTTTTCTTCAAAGGAGACATTAAAACACAATGGGTGTTTTCAGCTAGATGGGCTGCCCCGGTTCTGCCCACTTCATCTGTGGGTGGTCTATCTGTCTAAAGGCGCTCTGCCAAATGTGCAGGAGAAGCAGTGCTCCAGAACATCCTGGAGCACTGCGGGCTGGCCAAACCTGGGGCACTGGCTCAAAGTGGAGCAGCTGTTCATCTGATGCATGGACCCACACTTCTGCTCCGTTTCCAGCTGGCCGTTGCCCCGGGCATCACCATAGAGTTGCGGGCACCAGCTGAGAGCATTGGGTGATCACCCACAATGCTACTGCGTGTGTGTGCATAGGGGGCAACGTGTGTGTGGACTGCAGACCGGGGAACCTGTCAGGTCCATCTGAAACCAACCCAGGCGGGGATGAATGTGAGTGGACGCGGGGGTGAACCCCCACAGCAGCTCCAGGACAAGCTACCTCCGTGTCTGTCTGAAAACACACAATGTCTTAGTGGGCTTCTGAGAACATTATAGATCCTATGGGTAGCAATTTTGGTGACTTCCAAAATCTTTCTAGAAATGCAGTGGTCATGCATAGCCATTTAGTTGCTGTTACCCAGCTACAGGGGAACATGGATAACATGCAACGATAAACGTGAAAATCCATCCTGTGCTGAAACTGATGATGTCATCCTGGGCATGTAGCTGCATAAAAAGACATATATGCTGCTACATGTTTGCAGCTACCTGATAGTCTCCTCCCCCACCAGCTGTTCCCTGGATGATATTCCTTGGTGCAACACACCCAGATGTAGAAGAAGCCAGCTCCAGGCTTGCAAAGGGCCAGCATCCCCAGAATACAAACTGCTGGATCTGTTTTGACAAAGCTGCATTCCAAAGAGAAACAGAAAGCACCCCACCCCACCTTAAAGTTAATCTGTCTCCCTACCTGTTTCCTGTTCTTTAATCTACCCTGCCACTCCTGCTCGCAAGAAACACTATGGAGAGATGCAAGAACTAGACTGACCCTTCACAAAAATCCATGCCTTTATGGTTCCTGGATGACCCCAAACCAACAGTAAGGCAGCGCACATCTTTAGAGATAAAAGCTGCTAGCTGCAACTACTTATTGTCTACATGATTTTTCAGATCCCACACTGTGTTAAAACATGCGTCTTTGCAGAAACTGACAAAATGTATGTTTCAAGCTGAAACAAGTTGCTAGTGTTACGTCTGGTAACACCCGGTATTTCAGTGGTAGTGTCTGGGAGTAGTGGGAAAAGAATGAATATTTTTATTTATTTATACAAAACATTTATCCCTCCCCCTCTTGCCTCTGGCAGCTCGGGGCGGCTAACAATAAGAACAGTAAAAAAACAGTAAAATACAGGATCTAATAGAACATTCAGCTAAAACGTCTCTAAATCTAAACCAATCCCTCACCCAACCCTCGTCCCACTACCCATCTCCCCTGTCAAAAGCCTGGCAAAAAAGCCAGGTCTTACAATGGCGCCTGAAGGCGGGAAGATCTGGGAACAGACAGATCTCTGATGGAAGTGAGTTCCACAGCTGCAGTGCTACCACCAAGAATGCCCTCTCCAATGTCACCCCCCCGCTGCATCCGGGGGACGTCAAGAAGGGCACTCCTGGCCAACCGCAGGGGCCGATCCAGAACCCACGGAGTGAGGCAGTCCCGCGGATAGGTTGGGCCAACGCCATTTATTTATTTTATTTTTATTTTTCATTATACTTAATATCCTGCTCCTCTCACCTCTGGCGACCCCGAGTGGCTCACAACATAAAATCATAAATACACTGGGCAGGCATTCCATAGTGACAGTGCGGCCACAGAGAATGCCCTCCTGTCAATATGGACCCACTGATAACGCGAGACCTCCAGGACAGTGTCCCCGGATGACCACAGGGGCTGACCTGGGGTGTGGGTGGGGTGGGGTGAGGCAATCTTTCAGATAATCGGGACCCAGATTGTGTAGAGATTTAAAGGTTAAAATTAGCACCTTGAATCTGTCCCGGAAGACAATAGGTAGCCAGTGCAGAGCGCAAAGCGCCGGCTGAATATGTTCTCTGCAGCCAATGCTGGTAAGCAGTCGGACCACTGCATCCTGCACCAGCTGCAGCTTGTTCTGAACCATCACCGTGGGCAGCCCCACGTAGAGTGCACTGCAATAGTCTAACCTCGAGGTGATGAATGCATGAATGACGGTGGCGAGATCGGAGTCCAAGACATATGGGTGGAGCCATCTCACCAGATGCAATTGGCGAAAGGTGCCCCTGGCCACAGCCGACACCTGGAAATCCAGGTGCAAGCTGCGGATCCAGGGGCACCCCCAGACTCTGCACAGATGGAACCAATGGAGGGCAAATGCCCCCAATAATGGAGGAGATCCCCTCACCCAGTTCACCGACCCCGCTAACCACCATCACCTCTATCTTATTGGGATTGGGCCTAAAACAGATCAGCCTCATCCAGTCCCCCCACAGCTGCCAAACACCAGGACAACAAGACGACAGCAGGGCCTAGGTCTAATGAAAAAGACAAATACAGCTGGGTGTCATCTGCGTACTGATGACAGCGGACCTCCCAGCTGTGGACCAGCTCCCCCAGCAGCTTCATATACACATTGAACAAGAGAGGGGACAAGATGGAACCCTGTGGCCCCCCCACACGGAAAGTCTCCCAGGGAAGATGTATAATCCCCAAGCACCACCCGCTGGGATCTATCCATAAGGTAAGAATGGAACCATTGTAAAACAGTCCCATTCACCCTGGCCAAATCCCACAGGCGTGTCACCAACATCTTAGGATTCACGGTGTCAAAAGCTGCTGATAGATCTAATAGAACTAGCAAGGCCATACGACCATTGTCTAGTTCCATGAGGAGGTCGTCAACCAAAGCCACAAGTGCGGTCTCTGTGCCATAACCCGAACGAAAACCAGACTTCGCGGGATCAAGAAAACTGGTGTGATCTAGATGTTCCTGAAGATGAAGTGCCACCCTAAAAAGAGAAAGTTAGAGACACGTTGATAACTTGCCAGGGCACCAATGTCAAGAGATGTTTTCTTGAGGAGAGGCCGAACCACAGCCTCCTTAAGGCAACCGAGCACTCTCCCCTCCCAAAGGGAGATATTGACTACACCCGCACCAGTGTCTCATTGGAAGCTCTTATCAGCCAGGATGGTCAATGATCTAGTTCACAAGTTGTGGCCCCAACAGAACCCAGCACATCCGCAGCCTCAGCAGGCATCACCATTTAAACTCCTCCCACAAAGCCTGACCAGACAGGGCATTCCCCTCCTCTAGTTCTGCTACTGCATCCAAAGTGATGGAGTGAAAGTCATGCTCAGTATGAGCAATTTTATCTGCAAAATATGCCAAAAACATGTCACAGCGGGCTGTGGACGAATCAACATACAGTTGGAGAGAGGCTGGACCGACCAAATTTCTCACCACCCGGAACAGCTCCGCCGGATGCGACTGTTCAAATGCTATGAGGGAAGCAAAGAAGGGCTTTATAGATAAGAACCAACACCTTGAATCAGGCCCGAAAGACTATTGGCAGCAACTGCAGTGAGCAAAGCACAGGTGTTATATGCTCATGGCGCCCCGCTCCCATAACGAGAAGGGCCGCTGCATTCTGCATCAGCTGCAGTCTCCGAACTGTCACCATGAGTAGCCTCACATAGAGTGCATACAGTAGTCCAGTCCTGAGGTGATGAAGGCATGGACAATGGTGGCCGGGTCTGAGTCCGAAATGTACAGTCGAAACCGCCATATCAGATGTAACTGGCAGAGAGCACTCCTCGCCACACCAGCCACTTGGACATCCAGGTGGAGCTGCGAATCGAGGAGTACCCCCAGACTACGAACCTGAGGAACCAGGGAGGGGTGAACCCCATCAATGATGGAGACCACCCCCTCGTCCTCCCAACAGCATCACCTCTGTCTTGTCAGGATTCAGCTTCAGACAATTTGCCCTCATCCAGTCCCAACAAGACTGCCGGGCCTGGGTCAGCTGAAAATGAGATGTACCGTTGGGTGTCATCAGCATATTGATGATTAGGGCTGAAATTGAGTTCGGGGGGGGGGGGTTCTCGCAAGTAATTTGCGAGAATCAAGATGAGGGGCATGAACTCGGGTGTTCTCGCCACCCCCTCTCGAGTTCTCACAAATTACTCAAGAGGGGAGTCACACGGTGTGTGTGTGCATGGAGGCTGGAGGTGAGTAGGGGGCAAAGACAAGCCCCACCCCCTGTCTGGCCTACACCTCTTGTTGGGGCAGGACTGTACTTACAAGTCCTGACCCCACTGTGGTACTCCATGCGGCGCTGGGTCCCTTCCCAGGTGTTCAATTTCAAAGGAAAAAAAAAACAACCCACAGCTGAAGCATGCTCAGAGCACTGTTTGGCTCTGCATGCCCTTTTCAAAGATGGCGCCCGCAGGGCCGAGCATCTCTTCAGACCATGCGCGGCCCTGTGGCCGCCATCTTTGAAAAGGGCATGCAGAGCAAGCAGCGCTCTGAGCATGCTCCAGCTGTGTGTGGGGTTTCTTTTAAACTAAAGACCCGGGAAGCGGCCCAGCATGCCTAGAGCACTGCGGGGTGGGGGGGGTGGTGTGTGGGGTTTCTTTTAAACTAAAGACCCGGGAAGGGGCCCAGCATGCCTAGAGCACTGCGGGGTGGGGTGGTGGTGTCCTCCTCGGATGTTAAGTACACCCCTGTCCTACCCTACCTGAACTTTCCCTTCCCCTCGAGGTGGGGATGCCGGGTGGGGTGTGTGTGTGTAGGTATTCAGGGGGCTTGTCTTTGCCCCCTGCTGACCTCCGGCTCCTGTGTCAGCTCCTCTGTCTGCAACCCCCGCCCCCTCGAATTCTCACCAGCTCTCGATGAGAAGAGGGGGGTTTCTCGGCTTGGCTCAGAGGCGAAATGGGAACACACACACCCCTTCTCGTCAAGAACCGTTGAGACAATCAAGCCAATTTTCAGCCCTATTGATGACTGCAAACCCCAAACTATCTGATGACCTCACCTAACGGCTGCATATACACATTGAACAGGAGAGGGGGCAAAATAGATCCTTGTGGGACACCACATGTGAGATCCTGGGGGGACGAAGAACAGTTCCCCAGTACCACATGCTGAGTTCTTCCGACCAGGAAGGAACAGAACCATTCAAGAACGATTCTGCCCACTCCAACATGGTCCTGCAAGCGAGCCACCAACATCTCATGGTCAACGGTATCAAAAGCAGCTGACAGATCTAACAAGACCAAAAGGGTAGAACAACCCCAGTCTAACTCACGGCGAAGGTCATCGACCAAGGTCACAAGCACAGTCTTAGTGCCATAACCCAGGTGAAAGCCAGACTGTGAAGGATCCAGAAAACGGATCTGATCCAGATGTACTTGAAGCTGTTGGAGCCACCACCTGTTCAATAACCTTCCCTAAAAAGGGAAGGTTAGAGACCAGCCGATAACTAGCCAGGGAGTCAATGTCAAGAGATGTTTTCTCGAGCACTGGCAGCATCAGAACGGAAGTGTTGGTAAAACTGAAAAGAAATCAGAAAATTTCTTTTCTATTACTGAAAAGATTTTTTTCATAATGGAAGTTCCATAATTTTCCATAATGGGAGTTTTATAATTTTTCATCAATTATGGAACTTCCTCCACTTGGAGATCTGCCTAGGGAGATCCGATTTGGGGTGAATCTAGTCTAAGTAGAATAAGGCTTTAACCTTTAAGGTGTATATGGAGTCATTTTCATGATCCTTGGAAAGTATTTGTCCCTTCTTTGCTGGTCCCCATGCTTGGAACTCCCTTCTTGAATACCCACAGCCCATGATCCCTCCATCCTCCCCCCACTGGGAGCTGCCACCCACAGGCTCTGTGCAGAACCAAAACAAACAGGCAATAGCGATCATAATATGATCATATTTGACATCATTTCTGTAGGGAGAAAGATAAACAAAAGTACAGCAGTAGCATTTAACTTTAAAAAGGGAGACTATAACAAAATGAGGAAACTAGTTAAAAAGAAACTTAAAAGTCCAGTTGCAAGGGCTACAAGTTTGCAAGAGGCATGGAGACTGTTTAAAAGCACTCTTCTGGAAGTCCAGATTAAATGCATCACGCAAGTTAAAAAAGGAAGCAGGAAGACCAAACATCTTCCACTGTGGTTAAATGGGGAGGTGAAAGAGGCTATTAGAGCCAAAAAGGCATCCTTTAAGAAATGGAAGGCTAGTCCCAATGAAAATAATAGGAAAGAGCATAAACACTGGCAACATAAATGTAAAGTGTTAATAAGGCAGGCCAAGAGAGATTTTGAAGGGAGGCTTGCTAAAGAGG
>QEPC01013865.1:16687659-16715784 GCA_003113815.1 Sphenodon punctatus
CCCAGGCCACCTTGATTTCCCAATCCACCCCTGCCAGTAAGCTTGACGTCTGTGCCAGGCAAAATGATGGAAACCATCATTAAGGACAGAATTACAGGACATGTTGACAAACATGGCTTAATGGGGAAGAGTCAACATGGATTTAGTAAAGGTAAGTCATGTCTCATTAACCGTTGAGGGTGTAACTAAGCATGTGGACAAGGGAGACTCAGTAGATATAGTGTACCTGGATTTCCAGAAAGCATTTGATAAGGTCCCTCACGAGACACTCTTGAGAAAATTAAAAAGTCATGGGATAGGAGGTAGTGTCTTACTATGGATCAGAACCTGGTTATAAGATAGAAAGCAAAGAGTAGGACTCAATGGTCAGTTTTCACAATGGAGATGTAAAAAGTGATGTGCCTCAGGGATCTGTATTGGGACCGGTGCTTTTTAATGTATTCATTCATGATTTAGAAAAGGGTGTTAAGAGTGAAATGATCAAATCTGCAGACAACACCAAGTTATTCAAGGTAGTTAAAACACGAGCAGACTGTGAGGAACTGTAATGGGATCTTACGACACTGGGTGCCTGGGCATCTAAATGGCAAATGAGATTTAATGTGGACAAGTACAAAGTGATGCGTGTAGGGAAAAATAATCCAAACTATGTGTACACCATGCTGGGTACTAAGCTAGGAGCTACCACTCAGAAAAAGGATCTGGGGGTGGTTGTGGACAATACAATGAAATCCACAGCGCAGTGCGCAACAGCAGTCAAAAAAGCAAACAGAATGTTAGGAATTATTCAGAAGAGAATTCATTTAGAGAATAAAACTGAGGATGCCATAATGCCTCTATACAAATCAATGGTGTGACTGCACCTCAAATATTGTGTGCAGTTCTGGTCGCCCCATCTCAAAAAAGACATAGCTGAACTAGAAAAGGTACAGAGAAGGGCAACAAAAATGATCAAGGGCAAGGAAGGGCTCCCATATGAGGAGAGGCTTGGTAGGTTGGGGCTCTTTAGTTTGGAGAAGAGACAACTGAGAGGAGATACGATAGAGGTCTATAAAATCATGAGTGGTGTGAAACTAATAAACAAGGAGCAGTTACTTACCCTCTCAGCTAGTACTAGAACTAGAGGACACTCCATGAAACTCATGCGTGGCAAGTTTAAAACAAATAAAAGAAAGTATTTTTTCACTCAGCATATAACTGGGTTGTGGAATCTACTGGTAGAGGCTGTGGAAGGGCCAGTACTATAGCTGGGTTTAAAAGAGGTTTGGACAAGTTTCTGGAAGATAGGTCCATTAGCAGCTATTAGCCAGACAGGATCAGGGAACATGACGGGAGCTGAGGGGGAAACAACAGGGAATGGATCCCCCATTGTGACCTGTTAGGTGCTTCTCCCAAGTCACCATGATTGGTCACTGTGGGAGACAGGATGCTGGGCTAGATGGACCATTGGTCTGACCCAGTATGGCACTTCTTATGTTCTTAAACAGGCAGGCGTTCCTCTCTACCGCGGTCCGCCTGCACATCGTCCACTCCGACCCTAGAGTTGCGGTTGCTCACCTGATGCTCTAGACTGGCACCCGTGACTCCATGGTGCTGAATGCGAGTGTGTGCCCCGACAGACAGGGTGAGATGAGAAGCTACGTGGGTGTGCATTGCAACACATGCACATCCACGCTGCTTTTGTCTGCCCGACAAGCTCCACATTTCCTTGGTTGACACCATGTGAAGTAGCCCCGGGGTGAACATCTGGCGGCCACATGATACATGAGGCAGATGAACGCGGGGCAAACGGGGGCAAATGTGAGGCAACATTTTGTTTGTTAACTGCCTACATTTTCCTTCCCTCACAACCTTCAAATCCCTCCTAAAAACCTACCTCTTCCATCAGGATTTCATTAGCTCCTCTCACCTCCACAAATTGCTCACTGATGCTTTTCGTGTCCTATCACTCAGCGTCCTCTTCTTCCCTGTAACTAAGCTAAGCCAGTGGCACCTGCAACTTCTCAACTTCATGTACGTGTTCCTGTCTCTTCCTTTGTTCCCTGTCTCTCCTAGATTGTAAGCCGGTCTCTAATTAATGATTGTACAGCACCAGATACATTATTGGTGCTATATAAATACTAAATCATCATAATAATTAATAATAAAAATTAATTTTCCATACATGCATTTGCTATTGCAGTTGATTCCTGAACTGCTCAGGCAGGCATTTATGAAGCATTATGCTATCTAAGCAATCTCCTTTCTCTGGGGATGCTGAACAGTTTTCTTCTCAATTTCCTTGATCAAAAGTGATGTTTTCTAATATTTATCATTATTATTATTATTGGTTTATATCCCGCTCTTCTCCCGAAGGACAGAAAAACCAATTAAACAAAATACAAAAACATTTTAAAAGAAAGAAATTTACAATTACAGTCTTCCGTCCTTTCATAGAAAAACTCTTTCCCCCAATCTCCCTCTCTCACAGAGGGGTTAACACATAACACTTAAACTCCCCATGCAACCAACATTCTTCAGGATTATGTTGAAAGCACAGTTAAGAAATGACACTGGAAAGTAGATCACCATGCATATATTTTTCTGGAGTTACTTACAGATTGAGAAAGTCTGGTAAGAGAGACATAAAAGGCTTTTGGTAAAACCTACCATTTAAATCTGAATACAAAAAACAACAAGCTAGCTTTATCTGGACATCACTCCACATCTACAAAATAACAAAGGAAGATAATTACTAAGAATAATTAACAGCTGCACACTCTGGCTTGCAACAGGGAAAGCTGGCTGAAGGAATGTACTTAAATACAATATGATATATAAAATATAGGATGAATCACAGTGCAGAGCAGATACTCCTAATCCTCTTCTTTGGATTAATGAAATAATTCCAATAACAAGAATTCCAATAAAAAATAACAGTTCTAATTAAAAATGTATTTAGGAATATCTCATTCTTAAACTGTTCATTTCTGCCTATCTATACAAATATAATAACCCTCCTCAAAATAGTAATGTATCTGCTTTTGTAAATAGCAAACATTTGTAAATTTTTGTTCACCTCGTGAACAGTGTGTTTACTGTGGACATTTCAGTGCCCCAAAATAGTGCACCTAATCCCTGTGCATACTCTTGTATATCATGGGGGTGGGATGAATATGAGCATGTACATATTTTTGATTGGCAATATAGCAGTGGTTATTTGCGTTTTAAGAATACAAATCCACCAGATGAGTCCAACTGAACTCCTTGAGTGTAAGGGGTTTGAGGATAAACACCATTCTTAACACACTGCACATTCATGACACTGAACCATCTGTTTTATATCTGCTGCATGTCTGGGTGCCATCAATGTGACCGCCACGGTGGATGTGCGGGCACGCTCCCGCGATCCACCCACCTCCACCCATCACCTATGCACGGAGCAACTGACGGAAAGGTGGGTTGCTCTATGCATTTAGATGGGTGGAGGCGGGTATGCGCCCGTCTACACCCTCCAACACCCATCGCCCCTGCAGCGGTGCTCCACCCATCCCACACTGACCCATCCCACCCACTCCGTCCATTTAAAAAGGGCCAGAGAGGTGAACCAAGGCCACATATCCAGTCAGAAAAAGAAGAACTCCATTCCTCTGACACCAAGCCCTGTCTCTTGATCACAAGAAATACTACACTTTATTATATCACTTCCAACTAGTTACCATGTATATCAGGGACTTACGGGGCAAGTGATCCACTTACACCACACCAAACTCGGATGATCTACTAGAACGTCTCCTGCTAGATTCAGTGCTCCAGACCAGGACTCCTTCTGTTAGCTGTACCCAGCTCTAAGGCCAACGGCATAGCTATAATAGAAACAGGCCTGGGCCTGTAGAGCCTATGTCCCCTGGTGCAGCAGTGTCCCCAACACCACTGGGCAGAGGGCCAGGAGGATCCCATTCTATCTTCTGTAGCAGGACCCATTCCAGTCTAACCAGGCCCCTGCCTCGTGCACCTCAGCAACCGGTCTCTGGAGTGGAGAGGAGCAGTCACCATGAAGAAAGCCTTCCCTGGTTCTCTGGAGGAGCTCTCCGAGCCCGTGTCCTCTGCAGAGAGGACACTCCCTGTGTCCTGTTCAGTCCTGTTCTCCTCCACAGATGCAATCTCTGAGAAGCTGGTCCGCATCCCACTACCCTGATCTACTGGAAACTTGCTTGTGATCTACCAGTAGGTCATGTTCTTGGGGAATGTAACCTCTTACTGTCAAGAGCTCTGAGTGAACAGCTGTGAGTGAACAGCAGGAAATGGATTGCTCCATAATAACCTGTTGGGTACTCAAGCAACCGAGATTGGTCACTGTCGGAGACAGGATGCTGGGCTCAATGGACCATTGGTCTGACCCAGTACGGCACTTCTTATGTTCTTCCTCTTGGCCCTGATGTATATTTGCATTTAATCAGCCACAAAAAGCACAAATACATAGAGAACAATGACAACAACAAAACAAACCAACAAAAACCATCCAAACCAACGGTTAGCTACCCTTTGGCAAAAGGAAATTAAAGATCAATAGATTATCATAGGGTATTTTCAGACGTTACGAGATCACAGTCAACCACAGTGAACCATGGTCAATTTCGCTGCGGGGCCAAAGCGCCCTGGATGTCTGTTTGGTGGCTGCCAGATGTTCACCACGGCCGATTCCCACATGGGGTCAATTTTAACCACAGCTCCCGGGCTCCCTGCGGGACAAGCTCCGAAAGTGTGGTCAAAGTGATTCCCGGCGGGAAGCAATAAAAAGTAACGTCTGGCGGGTGATCACGGCCCGTGGTCAAAGCGGGTGAGCGCTGCAGCCGCATTGGCCGCAGCGCCTGCCTGTCTCTTTAGAGGGTGGGCGGCGGGGAAGCATGGGGGGGGCGTGCGGCCGCACGTTGCACCCCACGGCCCCGCCCCCTCCCCGATTCCCTGCCGGGATCAGTTGGCACGTCTATTTGGGCCATTTTTTTGACCACGGGGGGTGGTTATTTCATTCACCCCCACCAGGGATTCACTGGGATGAATCAGGACGGCATAACGTCTGAAATCACCCATAGTTTCTTAATACTAAAAAAACTTGTATNTTTAGAGGGTGGGCGGCGGGGAAGCATGGGGGGGGTCGTGCGGCCGCACGTTGCACCCCACGGCCCCGCCCCCTCCCCGATTCCCTGCCGGGATCAGTTGGCACGTCTATTCGGGCCATTTTTTTGGACCACGGGGGGTGGTTATTTCATTCACCCCCGCCAGGGATTCACTGGGATGAATCAGGACGGCATAACGTCTGAAATCACCCATAGTTTCTTAATACTAAAAAAACTTGTATGGGAAATTATACTATGACAAAGCAGGTCACTGTCCCCTCAAGGAACTCACCTTCACCACTAAGACCCACCCTTAGAGGGGATATAAAATCCGGCAAGCTCCAGAGGCCAGATAGTCTGTGGCTGGGAGCCGTCATGGGCAGACCTGGGGGCTCAGGCTGCCCAGCACTCTATGCTCTGCAGGGTATTGAACAAGAAGCTGGAGACATGGTAGAACTGTGGAGCAAGTCTAGGGAGCTGGGATCCCAGAAGCAGGATCATCCCAGGGCCAACAGGGTGGTGGGTGAATCCAAGAACATGGGAACTCCACATGGACAATGATGCTTGTGAACCTGGGAGCATGGGAACTGCGGGGGGACCACAAGATGCACGTTTCATTGGGACATGGAAAGGGAATCTAGCTTTGCAAACTTTGTATAAAGTGTGCAGGAAGGCACTGATAAAGCTGTAAAATATGTGACTAATATTTTTCCATGGTCTGAGAATTGCTGGCAGGCTTGGATCCTGCACTTATCCCTGGCTGGGGGATGGACTTTATTACATATACCAAACTCAACTGAAGAGGGAACTGAGCATGGCTAAAGGTTAATAAACCTTTAAAATAACAATCTGCTACTAAAAGGGTTTTGAAGCAAGGTGTAATTTTAATTCCACCTTCAGAAAAGAAAGTTCCTCCCCTTTAACACTCAAAAAGCAATGCCAGCTAAGAAGCTCTCAGGGGTCATGGAACTATCAGGAGATTAATGTCTGCTCAGAGCCTGTCTGAGACCACAAGGACCGCATGGCTCGCAAGCAAAGAAAAGACGACAAATTTAATGTGGTAGCATGGAGTGAACAAAGAGCAGGATGCCAATTTGCAGTCTGATTGCAGCTTGTATTGCCGAATGGGGCCTGGAAGCAGGACTTTTGAGCGTGAACATGATTGAACCCTCTTGCTGAAAAAGGCTGCCTATTCCGCTGAACATTTACATAGTGCTAGGTGGCTGGAAATGAATGGTCCACCATTGAATCCATTTGACCCAAAGCCATTCATTCAGTCCTGGCAGACAATAGTAATGGAATTTCTCCCTTGTGCAAAAAACAAGATGGAAGTGAAAAGGAAGTTGTAGCCTTTGGAACATTTCCCAAGCATGAATGGACTTCTCTTCAGATGACTGGTCTTTTAAACATGGCATCACAATGAAAGGAAAATAAATCTCTCTAATCCCTGTGCCTTCTTCCATAAGGACTGACCTTGCTGACAATAGCTTGAGGAAAGGCTTTTGTCAGTTCTTTGGAAAGGAATGGCAGTGGAGATTCTGCATCAGCACAAACACATACTGTAAATGACACATTTTGCAACTACATGTATGTGAAAGGGTTGTTTTCATGTACCATATATAAGCACGCAAGCATATCTGGCATAATTACAACCAAAACATAAAAGTCAAAAAAGAACTTATGCAAAAATGATCAGTGATTATAATGTGCTTAAATCTACACTCTGCCCCTCATCAAGCAAAGCACTTTGTCATGTTGCAGAATATTAAACACATGAATGGTCCCAATGAAGCTATTCTCCTTTTGCAGGTGAAGAAACTGTAGATTGTGGTTTGTAGCCTTCCTCTGTTCCACAAGAAATCTGTGGCAAAGGACAAACGTTAATGAGAAAACTCATGCACTTAAGTTTTAGTGAATATTTATTTTGACGGATCTGGTCATTTTGAATGATCAGGTGAAACATGGACTGGAATATGGAGCCGACCAACGTTTTGATGGAACGACTGAAATTATGTTACTTCCTACCGTGCACATGCAAAATGGCGGTGCAATGTAAGGCACCGCCATTTTGCAGATGGACATTACGGCCGCTGATATTTTACACATGTGCAGTAGGAGGAGAAAAAATATCTTTTGGAATTTCAATTGACATTTTGAAAATGTGGAAAAATTCCATGAAAACGGTAGGGCTGTTTCTATTCAGCCTTATTTAAAGTGCTTTATGAATACAGGGAGGGCCATGTGGGTCAAACCAATTGTGAAACTAGCCCAGGACCCTGTCTCCAACAGAGGGCCTGCACTGGAGGTGGCAGCAGAAGTACACAAGGATATTATGAAGGGATCTGTTATTTGTTGTTCATTCTCAGCTTCTCATAGTCGGAGGTTTAGGGCCTGTGTATGAAATCACATCCCTTGACCATCTTGGCTAATAGTCACTGATGCTCTATAGCTGTACAATGTTAAGCCTCATAACCTTCCTCCGCTAGAAAGGAAGTGTTGCATTTTGCAGGTTGAGGAAGACTGGCAAGATCTATCTAGCAGAATCTGTACCTTCCTTAGCACCCTGGAACCGCAAACATGATTGGGAATGATTCAAAGTATGTCAAAAGTCATTGTTAGTAACTTAAGGTAGTGAGATCCAATTCTGCAAGCGCAGCAGCCTAATTATGATGAATAGGTCTACAACACGAAGCTCACTGGCTAACCAGAAATTTCAGTAGGTTGATTTGTGAGGAAGAGTGCCACTACAATGATGCATTTTTGCCTAGGGTTCATAATTTATAATAATGTTTGACAAAGAGCAGATATACATTCAGTCATTGCATATTAGCCCTTTTTACATGGACAGCGGTGGGTGGGGGGATGGGTGTGCTGGCGCGATAGGTGGAGGTGGGTGTGTGCCCGTGGAAACGGGTGCACACTCACCTCCACCCACGGAGCCTCCTCTGTTTTTCTGGATGGCTCCGTGGGTGGGTGATGGGTGTGTGTTGGGAGTGCGCACGCACCCCCACCCACCGCCCGTACTGTTTGCATGGACAGACACCCATCGCCCCCCGGCCCCCCTCCACCATCGCGCCATTTCCACAGACACCCCTGCACTTCAAACACCCTCCCGCACATCCAGCCAGGGGAAGAAGGCTGTAAAAACAGCCATTGTTTTAAATAGCAAATGCTAAATTGTTTGCGCAAATGATTCGTTTATTAGATATATGAACTTACGCAAAGAACAAACAAGAGAATGGAAGGGTATGCATTTTGCTATTATCTGTTCCTCAGAACCTTATCTTTAGCTTAATGAATGTATTAAGAGTGGGAACTGGTTAGTGTAAAATCTTTATTCAACTAGTATTAATCTCAAATTAGGTTTAAAATATGCATTCGCAAATAATGTTCAAGGGCAAATAAAAAGATACTGAAGGGCAGGAAGCAGAGTGCCTTGCCAAACATATTCTTGTAGAGCTTTGCAAAAACAAATGTACTACTCTGAAACCCTAATGCTGGACCTCCCATGAGCCTGCCGTATTATTTTCCTGTCGGTTTCTGAATCGGATCTTGTCAGTTGTTTTCTTGTGGGTGGTTAAAAGAGAAAGTCTTCATTATGAAAGAACTGATGAATGACTAGAAAAGAGTTACACGACACAGCATAATTACAAACAAAGACTGAAAATAATATACGTATACCCCAGTCTCAAAAGCCAAATTCTCTCACTGAGAGCTGGTGGAAAATTCAGTATTAATGTCTTAATTCAACAAAACTCTCTATGAGCTACAGGGTCATGCCTGGACTAAAAAAAAAGGGGGGGGGGAAAGAAAGGAAAAAAAGAAAAAAAGGGAATACTGCATATTAAAAATAAATCTTATTTTAATGTACTGGCTGCAGAACATAAAACTCCTAACCCTTCTGACAGCTAGCAGAAGTTGTTTTCAGATGAGATGCTACCCCATGTAGCCATCCAGGACCCACGGATCCGACTGCCCGTCTGAAGGTGGAGTGGCCGGATACTTGTTCCCGTGAGCCATGGAGACCCCACTCTTGGCCAGTCATGGAACACTGCCGGGAAATCCAGAGTGTTCCGTGTGGTGCAAGTCAAATGGATGTGTTGCAATGGGTGGCCATGGAACCCCTGCCCATATTAAGGGGGCACCCAGCCACACGACGAGACACGTCCATCAGTATCATGGAGACTTGCTGCCCCGCAGCTGCTCGTGGCCCAGCTGGATTGCCTGCTTGGACTCTACTGTGATTTCCTTCCCCCAGTTATCTTTCCCTGTTCATTATCGATGCTTGCTTTACTGTGCACTTTGGTTGCTGCTGACCGCATTCTGTGAGTAGTGTGTTGGGATTCCTGTGTGTCCCGCCCGGTATGCACCTCCATGGTTGGCTGGGACTGAGTAGGGACTGCACCAGCTCCAGAGCAGGAAGTGGTTAACAGCAGTTGCAACTTTATGTTTCCATGGTTTCTACAGCTGTGCGTCATGGCAGGGGGAGGGTATTTGGGTGGGACTTGGGGTGGAGGGAAACGGTCACCCGTGCAATGTGCTTCTGGGGCCGGTCTATGTCAGGGGGAGTGCTTGGTAGCTACCTCAGTGGCCGCGGTAGCCACTCTGGAAGCTGCACATTTGAATTGCTTCCTGCACACTCCACCTGTGCGGGTGCTCCATGGCAGAGCCACTTGTTGGCCACAGACCCGCTCCCCCACATCGCCTTGCTCATTTGAAAACACCCTATCATAGGGCATTTGCATGACTGTTTGAGAGCAGCATGTTTGTATCTTTACAGGTGAGAGGGTTAGTGGCAATAGTGTATAAGAACATAAACATATTTGGCTTTGCATCAAGGTTTGCTTGTAGAAAAGGGCCAAGTCCAGAATTTCATCTGGTTCTGATTTCGATCAGACCAAATGAAATAATAGGGTGCAAATGGTCATTTTTTAAATGTCTTTTTTTTCCTTTTTCTTTTTTTCTGACCTGCATTCCAATTGGACTCCAGTCAAAACACCAGCCAACTGTTCCATTTTTGCAGAAACATCTGCAAAAATGGAACAGTAGTTTTGAACCATCTCCATTGTAGGAGCTGGAAACCAACCACAATTTAGAAGTCGGAGATCTCCAGAATTGAACAGATATTCCAAGAAACACTTTCACCTCTGTGTTTCTTTGCAGGTGTTTTAGCCATTGGATTCTCCACTCTCCTAATTGAACTGGGAAGGTCTCCTGCCACCAAGTTCAGCAAAGGGTCAATCCCTGCAGCAAAACCCATAAAGATTTTGGTACGCCCTAAAGTTTGGATGTGCATAATTCTGGGGTTTGGGTCTTCTAAAAACAAGGAATAGGCTTCCCAATCCTGTTTCACAAAGTTTTGTTTGGATCTCTCTTGAGCCTTTTGGCATTGGTCTATACTTCTCTCTCCTGTGTTTCCAGATTAGACTAAACTACTAAGAGAGTAACATGGTCCAAGAGCTACTACAGAAACAAAAGATTAATTTTGTGGAAAAAATCCAACTATTTCTCATCCCAAATTGGAGGGAAAAAATGAAAATTTCATTAAAAAAAAGAAACAATACTGGAAAAAGGGACTTCCCAAAGGTTTCAAAATGTCCATACTGAATGTAGACAAAGTAAGGTTGCCATGTTGGTCCATCCTATTCCAGACAGTTGGGCTTCCCTCCCCTGAAGAAGCATCCTCAGTGTGAGAGGATATTATATCATCTGAAAGGCAGGTCCTAGCTATGGGCTCATTTCCCACCATTCCAGCTTGATGCCCTCTTTCCCCAAGACTTTTATCCTCCAAAACAGAGCAGTGACTGTAGGAGAGGAGGTGGAACTGCTCTACTATGGCTGTGAAGGTTTCTTCTATAAACATCTCAGTCTGCCTCAACTCCTCCAAATCAGCCACTCTAGCCTCCAGAGAAGATAATCATGCATGCTATACTGGATGCAGAACACCGGATAGCCACCACCCTGCTGGACTTCTAACTGCATCTCTCTATTTAACTTTCCTCTTAACTAGGTTTAAATCTAGAGTTATATAAAGAAGGGGCACTGTATTACTATAAGTTTGTTTTCTTTTTAAATGTTATTTAGTACTCCAAGGTTGACGTGTCCCTGGATTCTATACAACCTAGTGCTAACCCCCTGTGCCTCCTCTCCCGGTAGCTGAACCCTCACTGTAGCCGAACTCTCTCTTTCATCACTCTGCCTGGATCTCACTCCACCTGGGGCTCTCTCTGCTCGAGAAGGGGCTCTTGCAGGGGAGTTAAAGTAGTTCAGATGAAATCTTATTGAACCCACTACTACTGGCAAGATTAAGCAATTTTCGGGCTCTACAGGACCCTTCCTCAGGCACATAACAAATAAGAATTATAGACCAAGGCAATGTAGGACATATATATGTGGAAACTGTTGCATTCTTATATATACCTGTCCTATATTTGCTTAGTCTATAGTTCTGACTTGTTTCATGTTGGAGGAAGGAACCAGCATGTCCCAAAAGATTGCTTTTAGGATTATTCAGGCAAACACTTTTGTTGGAGGGAAGTTCCTCTTACCTCACTTTTATTTCTCCTTTGTTCCCCCAAACATGGTTGCAGGTTAAAACAAGAATAAAAGGGAGGTGTACAGGTTAAATTAGGGAGGGAGGTTTCTACTCTGGGGAAGATGATCTTCTGTACAGGAGGGTGGTAATTATCATCACCTCCCTTTTCCAGAAGTCATCAGTTCTTCCTGCTTTTCTTTTCCTATCACAGCTTCTCTGTTTTGCAGGGAGTCTGGGGAAGGGAATAGTTATTTAATTCCTGCATCCCCCTGCTCATGGAAATGGAAGTTGAAGGGAGGTAGTAACTCCAGAGTAACTCCTCCCAAGCATCTACCCTTGTTCATGAGAGACTTTGGGTGATTTCAGACGTAACGGGGCCCCTTGGCCCCGTACCGAAATCACCCTAGTCATTCCCCGCCGGGGTCACCCCGTCATGCCGCAACAGACGTGCCGGAGGATCCCGGCGGGGAATCTGGGAGGGGGCGGGGCCGCGTGGTGCAGTGTGCGGCCGCACGGCCCTGCCCCCTCCACGCTCCCGCCGCCCGCCCTCCGGGAAGACGGGCGGGCGGCGGGGCCAATGAGGCCGCCGCGTCGGGCCGGATTCGCCACGGCCCGGGGTCCCGCCGGTGATCCCGGGCCGTGGCGCCCGACCAGACGTGACGCCGGGGTTCACCCCGGCATGGGATTGCATTCGACACGCGGCGACCTCCGGTCCCCCCGCTTCGGCCGCTCGCGTGGTGAATGCAATTCCACGCCGTGGTAACATCTGGGGGGAAACATCCGTTTACCCCAACAGACGTGACGTTATCACAGCCACCACGCGGAATTGAGCGTGGTTCACTGTGATATCGTCACGTCTGAAATCACCCTTTAACTCATAAAAAGGAAAACAAACAAAACAAACAAACAAATAAATATCGTACATGGTTAGTTGTTGGTCAAGAGGGGTGTATAAATTTGGCCACGGAATTATACCAAATTATTACTTACCCTTATGCTAAAATATGCTATCTAAAAACATCTAGTATATAAGGGAAATTTTATCTGGTATATAAGAGAAATTTGTGAGTATTCTCTTCCAGGTGCAGGAATTGCCTGCAAGCCTGTGGCATGGTCTTTAGCAGAGATAAGGAATAACCTCTGTCAGCATTGCAGGATCCTACATAATCCTAGTCACAGGCCAATACAAGAGTCCTTTGTTGAATATTCAGTATGTCCTATGGCAATCAATGTGTCTGGTATACCCAGAGATTAGTGATAGAGTTTATGTGACCATTAACTGCAGTAGGAGTGGCTTATCAATAGTGTATTTCGCAAGGTGTCTTAGGGAAAAAAATCACTAAGGAGAAAAATAATGCAATGTGCTCTACATGAGGCTGCCCTTGATGACTGTTCGGAAGCTGCAGCTGGTGCAGAATTCGGCGGCCTGCCTTTTGTTGGGGTGGGTCGCCAGGAGCACATTACACCGGCGCTTCAGAGTCAGCACTGGCTACCAAGAGCTTAGTGGGCTCAATCCAAGGTGATGGCTTTGACCTATAATGGCCTGGGCCTCAAGTATCCGAAAGCCCACCTCCTCATGTTCCATTACGGCCCGAGTCAGCTGGGAGCTCCCTCTTGTGCGTGCCATTTGCCTTCCAGGTTTGTACAATGAGGGCACACGAAGAGGCATTCTCAGTGGCTGCCTCACAATTATGGAACTCCCTTCCCTTGGAGGTTCATCTAAGTCTGAGACTGCTCATCTTCTGGAGACGATGTAAGGCTTGTTTGCTTGGCCAGGCATTTGTCAGGCAGTGGTAGGGGAATAGGGGAGGGGTTAAGGGATGTGACTTAATTTTATATGGGGATTTTTATATCTGCTTTAACTCTGTGTATTTAATGTGTTGTGTTTTAATGTATTGTAACCCGCCGTGTGCCTGGGGAAGGGCAGGATAAAAATGCAAAGAAACAAAGATTATGGATGGACTCCAATGAAAAGCATATGGTTACATGTGAAAAGATGTCATTGCATGGGATATTCTTGACAGCTATTGTTTCTTTAAACTTTTCTCAGACAAGGAACCGCACCGGGTAGGCACAAGCTCAAATTCCTACTTTAACCAATGGTGCCTTCAGCTCAGGAGACCAGCTTTCAGAATGCACACAGAACAATGAAGCTCTCAGAGCACACAGAACGGTGAATGCTTGCTGACACATGTTAATAGGAGAAAACTACAAAATTCAGCATGCCAATTTGTAGCCATTCTTTCTGCAGGGGTAAGTTCCTTTGATTTATGATTTTAACTGTCAAATGGCCCCAGATAATCTTCCCCACACCCCAAGAATTTATCATCGTTTCATTTTGCGCTCTGCCTACAACAAACAGCTTGACTGGTGCATGATACATCTGTGGCAACACAACGAGAACGCCTGCATTTTCCCCGAGCCCTATAGCTAAAAATAAACGTGCATTTTTGAAAGCAAACCTCAAAGAGACTCGGGGGGAGGGGGAAGAACAAAGAAATTTCAAGTGTCTTTTTTTTCCAAACAATTTATTTCCTGCATTAACCGAGGGTGTGTGTTTCTATAGTTTGACTCAGTAGGTGCTTGTCACATTGTGTTATTACAATTCTATATTTCAATTAAAGCAACGCAGCCAGTTTACAAAGTTCTGCTGTGGCACTTCTCACAAGACAGAGATCTAAGCAATGCGCTGGCAGACTTTAATGCCAACGTTGTTTTCCTCCCTCCCCGCCTGCCATTCATTTTCATGTAAATCAGGTTTAACACTCTGCTACACTCCCTTTCCTCTAATATAAATCTCAAAACCCAAACTCCAGTTAAACAGCCTGGACGCAGGCTTAGCCCAAAATAAGGCATGACTCTTCTCTGCTGCTTTCTTCCTCCCTTTCATTAGCTTTTCTCTTATAGAAGAAGTGGGTGCCTTGGGTGCTTGCCGACATTCAAGGACGGGCAGGGACTACCGTGAGATTAACTCACGTTAGCATGGTCACATGCAATTTCCGCTTGTGCGCGCGGGGGTTTTAGCATTATTTTCCCATTCTCCCATTAACTTCAATAATGTGATACAGGGCTGTATCATGTTGTTGAATTTAACGGGAGATCGGGAAAATAACACTAAAACCCCCACGCATCTGACCGCGCTAACGAGAGTTAAACTCATGTTAGTCCCAGCCTTACCCTGAACGTCGGCAAGCAGCCTTAGAGGCCTGCCTTTGAAAATGCCCATCACACCCTGCTGCTGCTACTCTCGCCTCTGACTTAAGCAACAGAGTCTTTTATGGCCGCCATGATGCTGATTCTTCTTCCTCTTCTTCTTTTCTTCTTTTGCAATTTAAAATAACTTGTTGCTTTCCCCCCCCTTTCACAACTTGTGTGCACAGCATGTTTTCAATTCAATTTTTGTGTGTGTGTCTTCTTAATCAAAATTAATCTGCTTCATTAATTCAGTTGTGGCCCAGTTAAGCAACATGCCTCATACCTCGAATTTGTGAAGCCCTCCCATGCTAAGCAGTTGAAGATGCTTTCAGCATCCCAGGACCTCAATCATAGGGGCTAAAGGCAGAAAACTTACATAATTAAGCACACGATAAAGCTATTGAGCCTATTACTTTCTAACTTATTATTCTTAGAGGCAAGAAGAAAAAATAGAATTTACTACAAAGTTCAGTGATGTTCAAATCTGGGGATAGGCGCCATTTATAAAATTCAGATACCTTCTTTACATATGCTCAGGGTACTCAGAAACAAGGGCTTGGTTGGTGCCAATTTCTATTCATCCATTTCTATCCCTTTGATTTCTTTTATTCCCCTTGACTTCAAAGAGATGAGGAAGATGCAGTATTTCATGGGTGGACAAAGTTCCCGATCTCAAGAGTAGCAAAATCCTCATATGTCCAAGAGACGCAACGTAACTAAACACACTTTCAAGGATCCGCACGTGCACAAACCCTTGCCTGCTTTGTGACTGGTTCGCAAAGTCAGTGCTCTGTGGTCCGGGAATGCCTCTCTGCTGGCCTGAGTCATATGAAACTGGGTCAGTGATGGAACCCGCAAGAGGGCACCCTTGGCAGATCTTATGGGTCACGAAGGAGCAGAAGGACAACAACTTTATTGGCGGGTGCTGGGTACCACAAAGGGCAGAGAAATGATAAAGACACCTAGAATTTACTAAGAGGCACCTCTGCTTAAATAGCTTTTACTTGAAGGCAGAACCTGCACCACTGTATCCAGTAATACTTGTTCAGAAGTGGATTAGAATATTATCCATATGCATTAGGATATCTAGTAGACATAGAGCTGATGATAGATTCATTACACAGGCACATGAGGATTACAGTGGCCATTAAAGTCAAAAGTTGACAATAATTATACAGACGTTTAGCCCCGATACATCGGTACCTGAAATAACAAAATCATTTCTTATTTAAAGAGAGAGAATAAGGAAAAAAATGGTTCTACATTGTGACAACTGCAGACAAATATTGACAGCAAAAGGCGATTGCTATCCATTTGAAAATATTCTTGCTTCCCAAAGGGAAACTGAATTATCTAATATTTATGATCTTAAGAAGAACTAATCCACTTCCACCTGACCAAATTCTGCCATCAGAGGCTATGCGGGGAATTGTGCAGGAATACTTATGGGCACATCAGAAACAATGAGGATCTCTCCCCATCACCAAACAGCCTGCAGGTAACTTTCAGAGTATACATTCTTTTATTCTTCCCATACCATTACACTGTCTGAGGTCATCTATGTATGTCCTGGATTTGACACCAGCAACGAGAGGTTAAGCAGCTGACGAGGAAGTGCAAGGTGTCAGAAGCGCTGCCACTAGCACGGCTATTAACAGGGCAAAGAGAAAATTGCTGAGCAGCCCATCATATAAAATGCGCTGTGCAGAGAGGAAAATCATTGGCATGCTGTGGAGCAGAGCTTCACAGATGTATAGAAAAGGAAGTGGCTGAGGGTTTCAAAGAGGGACATTACTCTTTGTTATGGCACCTGCAGAATGTTTCCCACAGTTCTGGGCAAAAGTTTTAGTAGTTCTGAGATGGCCTCCTCTATTATTATGTCAGCAGTTCCATTGCTAAATCCTTTTTCTGAGCAGTTTGGAATTCAGCCATCACAATTCTGTCTGCCAGAAACTGACATCCAAGTCGCTGCTGTATATAAACTGTTAACACCTGGTTTGAAGGATGCTCTCAGTTACAGTAGAGGGTGAGAGAGGGAAGAAGAAGGGAAACAACAGTATATTTTGGGAGTTTGATGGTTTGCTATTTTGATTCCAGTCTACTCTGAATATATTTGGGAATCTGATCATTTTGATACCAGGACTAGGCAAAATGTAACTCAGGAGCAGCACACGGCTCCCGGGAAGCTAAAGTTCAGCTCGCGGCCAAGGCTTGCACTGCCTGAACGGGCCTGTGTCTGTCTTCATTGCATCCGAGTGAACTGTAGGTGCCCACTCCTCAGAATATCAGGAGCCAGGATCGTGGGACATTGGGTCTGCCAGCCAATCATGAGACAGACCTGGGAGATGTTTCAAAGGAGCATGTGGGTGTGTCTCATGACTCCGTCTTAGCCTCTTGGGGCTGGGAACCTTGCCCATCCTGTTTTAGGTTTTGATTCTATCCCATCCTGTATATATTTAGGAATCTAGTGATTTTATATTGGGATTCCAACCCCACAATTTAAGTGAAAACCACAGTGGCCACACTGAAGTCAGTGTTATGCTAATTTACTTAAATGAAAAAAGATAGCTTAGTGTTTGGTAAAAGCTTTCCAAGAAGCAGTAAAATGACTGTTATTAATGAGCGTTGGTAGGGTCATGTTGACTATACATCAAAGAAGGGCCACATGATGCTCTTATGCTACACATTTAGCACAGGACACACAACTTTCAAAATACACAGAACAATGGAGCTTTCAGAGTACGTTGAACAGTGGATTCTTGACATTTGGTTAGCACAGTTTAACAAATAACAGCCCAGTTTCAGCTTATTGAGAAGAGCAGGACAGAGGCAACTTTGGTTAATTTCAGATGTTACGAGACCACGGTCAACCACAGTGAATCCCTGTGGTGACCAAAAGTCCCGTAAGGTCTGAATGATTTCTGCCAGATGTTTACCACGCTGAACCTCTGGCAGGAATAATTTTGACCACGATTCTGGACCTCTGGCTGCCCGGAGGTCCAAAATCGTGGTTAGCTGGACCACGATCCGGAATTGGCCAAAAGTAACATCTGTTACTTTGGCTGGTTCCGGATCATGTTCCAGACCACGATGCGGGATCAGGCGCAGCGGCTAGATTGGCCGGTGTGCCCGCTCGTCTCCCGGAGGGCGGGTGACAGGGCGAAGGGGGGGCGGGCTGTGTGGCCACACGTTGCCCGCGCTGCCCCGCCCCCTCCCCAATCCCCTGTAGGAATCTGCTGGCACGTCTAAAGGATGGCCGGGCAGATTCCTGTCCGGGATCCGAAACGGATCCCAGACCGTGGTTCAGCGTGGCAGGCTGAAGGGCCCATCATGTCTGAAATTACCCTTTGAGTAGCCAACACAATCGCCTTCATGGATAAGATGGTCAAGATTTGGTCCTCTGTGTACTACGGAGGACTAAATCTTTAGTAGGTTTGTATTAGAAGAGCACTGTTTGGTACCATGGAGCAATGCCATCTTACATGAGAATGGAGATCTGGCCTTCAGCAGCTAAGCCCCAAACTTAAGCCAGTTAAAAATATCACACATCATGCTACAGCCGTCTTATTACCTGCTAATGTCTAGCATTTTCTTCCTGGAAAAGGTTGTTTCCTAAGGGAATTTTCTATGGAATCATATATTACAATATATATCTCTATTTGTTTTTCATATAGAGGAAACATATTCCTTTCCAACACAGTTGCTCTGTGCATGCACCAAGATACCCATCAGTAATTTTTTTAGTTTGACAGCATGAAAGTATAAATCATTGCTAGTTCTTACAAGGGGTCTCTCTCATTCTAACCTTTTAATCTTTTATTCCAGACTCAGTTTCTCCTTTGCTATGAGAGGGGACAACATGAGAACCCCTCACTCTATAATCACAACAATCCTACACTCTACTTCATCCGTAAACACGACTTCAACATAACACAGTCTTAAAAGTCATGCCTTAACTGAAATTAAAATCTATAAATTATTGAAAAAAATCTATTTTTTATAGTAAAGAAAATAATAAAGTTCATTTACATTTTAATTTCAGTTAAGGTGTGAATTTTAAGACTTATTTTGAAATAGTGTTGATGGATGAAGTGAGAATAATTGTGGTATATGTTAGTGTAGGTATGGACTGAACATTATTAATTAATGGGAGTGTATTTTTAGAATGCGGAAGCTTGTTAGTTGTCTGTTGGCTGCACCTGTGCGTGTTAATATGGAGGATATTTATTTATTTATAAAAAAATCTTGATACCCCGCCCCTCCTGACACAGCAGCTTGGGGCAGCTTTCAACAAATAAGCATTAAAACATATATAAAAACAACTCATGATAGAGAGGATTAAAATACCTTCCCCCCTCCACCCTAACCCACTCCCCCCAGCCTTCACCCATCTCCTCCACCAAATGCATGGCGGAACAGTCAGGTCTTACAATTATGTCGAAAGGAGGGGAGATCCGGGGCCAATTGGGCCTTCACCAGAAGGGAGTTCCACAGCTGCAGTGTAGCCACCGAGAACACCCTCGCTATTGTGCCCCCCCCCAAAAAAAACTTGGGGGACCTCAAGAAGGGCACCCACAGACAACCATAGGAGCAGATCCAGAATCCAGGGGGTGAGGTGGTCCCGCAGATAGGTAGGGCCTAGGCTGTTTAGGGCTTTATAGGCAAGCACCAACACCTTGAATCGGGCCTGGAAGACTACAGGCAGCCAGTGCAAGGATCAGAGAACCGGAGTAATATGCTCCCGGCGGCCCAATCCCACCAGCAGACGGGCCGCCGCATTCTTCACCAGCTGCAGTCTCTGAACCGTCACCATGGGTAGCCCCACCATGGGTAGCTGTCACCATGGGTAGCCCCACATAGAGCGGGTTACAATAGTCCAACTTAGAGGTGATGAAAACATGGATGACAGTGGCCAGGTCAGAGTCTGAGGCATATGGCCGAAGCCGTCACACCAGATGTAATTGAACATCCAGGCGGAGTTGTGAATCAAGGAGCACGCCCAGACTCCACACCTGGGAGACCAGCAGAGAACAAATCCCATCAATGACAGGAGCCGTCATCTCCACCGCCTTACCCACCAGCATCACCTCCGTCTTGTCAGGATTCAGTCTCAGTCGATTAGCCCTCATCCAGTCCCCCACAGCCACCAGACACCGAGTAAGCACTGAAACTGCCGGGCCTAGGTCTGATGAAAAAGAGAGGTAAAGCTGGGTGTCGTCAGCATACTGCTGACACCGCACACCAAAACCCCCGAGTACCTTGCCAAGCGGTTGCATGTACGCATTGAACAGGAGAAGGGACAAGACAGAACCCTGCAGGACTCCACACGAGTGTCAGAGGGGTACGGGAAGGTTGGGAAGACAAGGGGTGCCCAGACGCGCCACACTCTCTCAGAAGACTCTGATAGTACTCGAAGGGGGTCCCGGAGGCCCGTCAGGATAGTATGTGGGCCGTTCCTTGGGCTTTCGCACCTGGAACTTAGGCCCCTATCATCATAGGGCACAGAGCTTCTTTTTACGGGAGGGACTTTCACACCAACGGGGGAGGAAGGTAGCAGTGAGGATGGGTGCAAGGAAGGTAAGGCGAGGGCCCAGGGGTACGGGGGGCAGGGAGGCAAGGACTTGCACACAGCCAAGGGGTGCGGGAAGAGAGGGGACCCAGGAGGGGGCAGAAGCGCCAGGCCCACAGGCCCCTTCACTCTCCTCACTCAAACTTCCACAGGGGAGCGGGGATCGGGATTTCAACAGTCACGAGATACCTTGTTAAAGACACAGTCAACCATTCAACACACAGAGGAGGACAAGGAGGGAGCACAGGGGCAACAAGGGAGACACAACACCAAAGGACAACTCTCAATAGCAAATACTTAGCTTCCAAGCAGGAAAGGGGGGGGCTAGTTCATCCAGGCTAGAGCTCTGTTCACCGGCTCAGAGCTTCTGGAGCGGCCGGGTTATAAAGGGGCAGCCCCACCCCCTACACGCCCCCGCAAGCGTGCGGAGCGGCGCAGCGGTGGGCGGGGCCCCGCCCTATCGGGAGTAGCCCCTGTTGTGGGCGTGGCCTCTGCTTGTGTCGGCGTCCCTGTATGCCGGGGAGATACCTCCGTCGGGGAAGAACTGCCGGGGGCGGGGCCCGCAACGTCGGGGGTGGCCTCAGCCCGCGTCGGCGTCCCTGGACGCCGCGCCAACGCCCGTGCCGAGGGAGAACCGCCGGGGGCGGGGCCCGGAGCACCGGGGGGCGGCCGCCGCGCAGGGAAACGGTCGCGGCGGCTGACAACGAGAGGTCTCAATATGATGAAAAATTGTTCCCAAGCACCACCCGCTGAGTTCTTCTGGCCAGGAAAGAACCATTCAAGAGATATGGATTAGGAGAATTCATTTGCCTTAACATACAATTTTCAGGTGTGTTGATGTATGACTGAAGTGGAATGCCACTTTAACTAGGTTTTTAAACTGAAGGTTTTTTGTATATTAATGATAATAGCAATGAAGCCACATTACCAATGTTGAGAGCAGTAAACTTGAATCTAAAATAAGGAGCAGACATCATGATAACCAGTTGAGGTGTCTAACGGCATGATATGGGCCCTGAATAACATAGCATGCACCACAGCTGAAATGAGACGCTAAAATGCTTAGGAATCAAAGGGCCCACATCTCCTTTTGTTGTGGGTTTACTCATCCCTCAACTTGAATGGAAAGAATCTTGATTTGCACTGGAACTTGGAAAAAATCAAGCCCAAGCCTGCCAAGTTATTCTAAAACGGTGATTACTGAGAACTACCTGATAATGGAAAATTCAGATCCAGATTCGTTCCATCAAGGAGCTTCAATGTATGGAATGAAACTTTATCTTTTTTCTGTAAACTGTGGACACTTTGCAGTTAAATCTCATCTTAGAAACAGATCAGGATAAATTTTACTATTAACCCTTATTTTTAAATTGGTAGCAAGGTATTTATTTATTTCGATTTCAAAACTCTCTTTACCGAAGGCTCAGGGCAGGTAACTATATATATAGTTACCTGCCTATATAACTATAACTCACTCACTCACTCTCTCTCTCTCTATAACTATGAAAAACACATTAAGAAGAACACAATTTATAGCTTAGCTCTATGTACTAGACACATCTGTAACAACGTCAATTACCTCCAACGCATCAAAGAACTCAAGGAACATGTTCTTACCAGAAGCTATGCCTCCCATGTCATAGATTTCAACATCCGCCGGGCGTCTACACAAACAAGAGAATCCCGCCTCTACAAGGTGGTGACTAAAACTCACAAAAAACGCCGCATCCCCTTGGGGTGGATTTTCATCCTGCATCTCCGAAGTATCACCTGGCAATTAAAGAAAGCTACCCCCAGTAGCCAATTCACCACGTCTTGAAGAAGCCATCAACCTTCTTCCTTTTCTGTCTTTTCGCCAGCCTCCTAATCTATGTAAATTACTTGTGAGATCTAAATTAAAATCACTGGTCAACAACCCTGGATCATATTGCTGTGAATCCAAACGTTGCATAACATGCACCCATCTCAAAGAAACTACCACTTTCAAAAGTAGCACTACGAACAGGACCTATACCATCCAGCAAAACATCACCTGCACATCGAGCAATATAATTTATTTATTATTTATTTATTTATTATTATTTATTAAAAACATTTAGTATCTCGCCCCTCCTGCCACAAGCAGCTCGGGGCGGCTTACAACAGTGTACATCAACAATTAAAATCATAAAACTATAAAACATACTATTACACCCTCATCCCTCTCCTTCCCCCACCCATCTCCCCCACCAAACACCTAGTGGAACAGCCAGGTCTTGCAGCTTTTACGAAAAGAGGGGAGGTCCGGGACCAGACACACCCCACCCCCACAGCCTTGGCGCAGCCACTGAGAATGCCCTCCCCTGTGTGACTCCCCAGAAGACTCGGGGGACCACAATGACCACAGGGGCCAGTCCAGTACCCGGGGGGGTGAGGCAGTCTCGCAGATAGGCAGGGCCCAGACCGTTTATTTATATTTATTTATTTCCTCATATTTATTGGCTGCCCCCTCATGCCTACGGCATCCCGGGGCGGCTCACAGCAAGTAAAACAATAATAAAAATTCGTAAAAACATCATAAAAATAAGAATATTTAAAAAGTAGTTCCCCCATCATTTAATATACACCCCTCAACCCCCCAATCCCCCCACCCTACCCTACCCTCCCGCCCCTCCGAAGGCCTGGGCGAACAGACAGGACTTACAATGTAGCCAAAATGTTAACAGACCCGGGGCCAGGCGAGCTTCCTCCGGAAGGGAGTTACAAAGTCACGGCCCGGCCACCGAGAATGCCCTCTCCATTGTGGCCCCCCGTTTAACATGGGGGACCTCCAAGAAGGCGCCCCTGGCAGACCTCAGGTGAAGGTGAGGCGGTCCCCAAGGTATGGGGCTTTACAGGTTAAAACCAACACCTTGAATTGGGCTCAGAAGACTATCAGCAGCCAGTGCAGACAACAGAGCACTGGTGTAATGTGCTTCCAGTGGCCCAGTCCCACCAGGAGATGGGACACTGTATTCTGCACCAGCTGCAGCTTCTGGGCCATCACCATGGGTAGCCCCATGTAGAGTGCATTACCATAGTCTAGTATAGAGGTAATGAAAGCATGAATGATGGTGACCAGGTCAGAGTCCGTCACATACAGCCTAAGCTGACGTACCAGATGTAATTGGCGAAAGGCACGCCTCGCCACAGCCTCTACCTGGACATCCAGGTGGAGCTGTGCATCTAGGAGTACCCCCAGACTCCGTACCTGGGGAACCAATGGAGGACAGACCCACATCAATGATGGGGGCTGTTAACTCGATCGCCTTCCTCACCAGCATCACCTCCGTCTTGTTGGGATTCAGCTTCAGTCGATTAGCCCTCATCCAATCCCCCACAGCCATCAGACATTGAGTAAGCATGGAGACTGCGGCATCTGGGTCGGTTGAAAAAGAGAGGTATAGCTGAGTGTCATCAGCATACTGGTGACACCATACGCCAAACCTCCTGATCACCTTGCCGAGAGGCTGCATGTATATGTTGAACAAAAGGGGAGACAGCACCAAACCCTGCGAGACACCACACGTGAGGTCTTGGTATAATAAAAAACAGTCCCCGAGTACCACTTGTTGGGTTCTCCCGGTCAGGAATGAGCGGAACCATTCGAGAACAGTCCCACCCACCTCTCCACATTCCTGCAGGCGTGCCACCAACATTGCGTGATCCGCCATATCAAAAGCAGCTGACAGATCTAATAGGACCAACAGGGTCGAGCGGCCTCGGACCATCTCTCGGCGCAGATCATCCACCAAGGCCACAAGCGCAGTCTCCGTGCCATGACTCGGACGAAATCCCAACTGCGAAGGTTCTTCTCCCATGTGATCGAGATTGGTCACTGTCGGAGGGCAGGGTGCTCGACTTGATGGACCATTGGTCTGACTCAGTACGGCACTACTTATGTTCTTATGTTAAAGTACACCCTGAGTGCGCAATGCACACCCTGAGTATGAAATACACATGCATAATGCATTTACATGCTGTATTTGTGCAGAATGTGCAGTGCGAGTGAGTGGGCCTTGGATCGGGGCTTCTGGCCCTTATAGACTAAAATGAGTTGAAGGGGTTGAATTTAACCAACAAATAAATAAAATAGTAAGATGAATTCTGATCAACCTGTCTCTCCATCCATAACTCACCATGTTATATACAAGTATTGCAAATGGTTTGGATCAGTGCATGCTGCGATGTTGTAAACTTTCCTTTTTCACTGCCTATGGCGCCAAAAACAAACTGTTTGAAATTCAGCTCAGACCCTCATAAATCTTTATAAAGATCAAATATGTTTCTTTTTAGCTCACTGTTGTTAATCTTCTATGGTTGAGTTGCACTCACTCATATCTTTAGCATACTATTAAAATACTGCTTTCTTTACACTGCGTAACATGTACATGGTCACTGCACACGTCACTGCACACATCACAGAGCTCATTCAAAATGAGGGCTTAAAAATAGTCAGTAAAGGAAATGTTGGTTTACAATATTTAAGAAAACAAACTCGTGGAAAGTTCATATTTTACTTTCTTTGCCATTTAGTACTGTGATGCATTATGCTTTTATGGAAAGTGACTAGCTGACTTTGTTTTAGCAAGTAGTATTTAAACGTTGTTTGCCCACAATAAGTGAATGGGTGCTCCTTGACCATCATTTAATAATTATGTCTTCAGAAACTGAGTAGCACTCAACGTTTAGATGGAATTTATTTAATAGAAGTCTACTGAAAAATAGAGGGAAATTACATGATTTTTGTTTACAAGGTGTGTTATAAGATCGCTCTATACGATATATTACCAAATTCAAATCACAGTAATCAGCTGAGTTAGTTGAAAGGGAAACAGGATGAACTATACTGAAAGCAGAGCCAGTAGAAGTGAGAGTCAGTTCCCCAGCCTGAGCTTATAGAGTGTCCCAAGCCAGCTGTAAATCTATGGTTGGAGTCACTCTCTCTCTCTTTCCAGAAATGCTACTCAAGGATGGAGATGTCACTAAAACTAAGGAAAGGACATATCCTGAACTCCAATCCCCTGTTCCCTCCTTTTTTATACCCATGTTAGTAATATGATTGATTGGGGATATAAATTCCATATACCCTAATTTCTATGTTTAATATCAATTCAATAAGTAGAACGAAACTATGAAAGTCTAGACCAGTAGAAGTAAACTCAAAAATATAGGATGCAGAAGTTGACAGACTATGTAACACAATTCCACAAGATCTCTTGCTCATGTCTTGCCACCATATATTTCTCCAATACAGGGCACATTATATAGATGGTTCTGTGGCCTTGGCAGGATCATTGGAGGTACAAGGTTCCCCCGGAAACTGACAGTCCAGTAGATGCTCCATAGTCTACGTTCTGTAACTCACAAATATCCCTTTCCTTGTCTCTTAGATTGTAAGCCCCCTGGGCTGGGGGTAGGGACAAGTCTATAACTATTGATTTACAGTTGAAGGTACACCAGCTGCAGTATATAAATAAATAATACAAATAATTAATAATAAAGAAATCCTGTAGATAGTCCCACTTTCTCATGTTGTCCTTTGACCTGCCAAACCGGGTTCAAAAATTATTTAAACTCCTAGGTCAGTCAGTTCTGCTCTACCTGTTCTGGAAGATGTTTGGTTATGGATCACCAAGGACCTTGTCAAGATGTTTGGCTATATCCATACACATTATTACAGACTCATATCAGCATATGTTGCAGCACCTGCCAGATGATTGAATCCGAGAATTGTGCTGAACCACCTAATTGTCTCTGTAAATTCCATAAGATGGAAAAATTAAATGAATGAATGAATAAATAAAGTAACCACCACTAATTACCACCACTTTAAGAACTGCATGATCTGCTTAGCTTTCCTTCTATAGCCTTTTCTCACATCTTCAAATGCACATGAACAAAAAGCTCCATAAACTAGTCAGGCTATTGGCTGTGAAAGGCGAATGTTTTTGTCACTGCAGGTTTTAAATACCCAGTAGGTGTTCAGTTGCTGTGGGAAAAAGAAGGGGATGCATATCTGACATAGTTACACACAGATCATCACACTAGCACACGAGTCTTAAAGGATAGATGCAGATCCAAATGCTCAGACAAAGATACTTAGAACCGACAAATTCCTCATAAAGCAAAAGGACATTAAGCAAGAGGTGTCTTGTGCCAAAAAGGAAAACTTCAATCTTGCTAAGACTTTACTCCAGCCAATTTTAGATATCCTTTGGCAGTTGCCCAGCACAATTATGCCATTATTCAGAAATGTAGGAACAGCCAAGTAAATACTGGGGTTGTCAGCAGAAAAGTTGTCAAACTGCACTGTACAGTGTTTTATGGCTACTGCGGCATGTAAGCTTTGAAGAGTTTGTGGGGAAGAGCAAATAGAGCTACTGTATTATCCTGTATCTAATAGAGTCAGTGGCAAAGCTCCCATTGGCTTCAATGGTACAGGATTATATGAACCTAGGTAGATAGACAGAGAAAAACACCAGGGCATGATATTTGCAGGTGCCTGGGAGCCACTGGCGCCCAGAAAACTGAGGCTGGTGACTAGTTCAGGGGTGTAGTGAGGCAAGAACAGTTTAATATCAGGATAAAGTCTGGTGACAATTTTTTTTTGGCTCCCTGAGTTCGATCGGAAATTTCATACACTGAAAACACCACAATTGGTCATATGGGTTCGAAACTCATCAGAAGAGAACAGTCAGGCATAAGCTAGGTTAAAGCAATCTCAGAAAACTGGGATGTGTTATCAAATATATTAAAAAGGTAAGACAAGTGCAAAAACTGACCATTCATACTTACGGATATATTTTCCTTCACACTCAAATGAAACAAGGGTCAGAGTGGTTAGGAGGAGAACACGTTGGACTGGGAATGGAAGTCCTAAATTTAAATCCTGTTCTCATGTGTGACCCTCAGCATATTATATATTCTTCCAGCCTGCTAAAGTGTCATGGTCAAACACTTACCCTTAGCCCACACTTACCTTAGGCCACAGAAGCTAGATGTACCTAGTTGACCCCACTGTTGGCACGGGACAGATCAATAGGCCTTATGCATGCACTCAAACACAGCAGTGGCGATGTCAGTATAAAACAAGCCATTGTTGTTGGTTTTTGTCATTGTTGGTTTTTGCCTCTGTTGTTTGAAAGTGTTTTGAACAGGATATTTACAAGGGGTAAGATTCTGCCATTTACTCAAGGCATATGAAGCAAGGTGGCTCAGTTGAGCCCGGGCCACAGACTTTGCAAGCACCCAGAGTGCCACTAGGTAATTTTCAGAGTGGGTGAGAGAGAGGGAGCAAGACCGGAACTCCATCCTTGCCCATTCTGAAAATGTCCTAGAAGCTCCCAAGCCACGTGCAAAGGGTTCTGCCAGGCATTTTCAGAGTGGGCATAGGTAGAGTGCTGGCTCCACTCCCTCCCTCAGCCACTTTGAAAATTCCCAGCTGGGCCCCCTTCTAGAGTGGGGCCAACCTGAAGGAGCAGCTCTTGGCCCTCCAAGGTAAGACTCCACCTTCACCCCAAGACCCCGTTGACTTGTCTTTTGGGGGCCTAAGAAGTTATCATCCCCCTGAACCATCAATTTTCTTGAACCCTCTCAATAAATTTGGGGAGAGGGGTCTATATTGTATTTTGGGGGGGATTGTCTTGGTGGTGGGGAATGTATGGGGAAGGGGGTATTGGGGAGTGTTGGGGTGGGTGGGGATCTCCCTC
>QEPC01013865.1:16717712-16802324 GCA_003113815.1 Sphenodon punctatus
TGGTGATGCGCCTGCGAGACTGTGCAGGGGTTAGTGGGACTGTCCTAGAATGGTTCCGCTCATTCCTGACCGGAAGAACTCAGTGAGTGGTTCTCGGGGAATATTTTTCATAACACTTGGACCTCTCGTGTGGAGTTCCACAGGGTTCTGTTTTGTCCCCTCTCCTGTTCAACATGTACATGCAGCCACTCAACGAGGTGATCAGGAGGTTTGGCATCAATATGCTGATGACACCCAGCTATACCTCTCTTTTTCAACAGACCCAGGCCCGGTAGTCTTCGTGCTTACCCGGTGTTTGACAGCTGTGGGGGAATGGATGAGGGCAAACTGACTGGGGCTGAATCCTGACAAGATGGAGGTGATGTTGGTGGGTAAGCTGATGGAGATGGTGGCCCCCGTCATTGACGGGGTCTGTCCTCCATTGGTTTCCCAGGTTTGAAGTCTGGGGGTGCTCCTCGATGTGCAGCTCTGCCTGGATATCCAGGTGGAGGCTGTGGCGAGGAGCACTTTTTGCCAACTACACCTGGTGCGACAGCTTCGGCCGTATGTCTCAGACTCTGACCTGGCCACCGTCATCCATGCTTTCATCACCTCCAGGTTGGACTATTGTAATGTGCTTTACGTGGGGCTACCCATGGTGGCGACTCGGAAGTTGCAGCTGATACAGAATGCGGTGGTCCAGCTAGGCTGCCGGGAGCACATTAAACCAATGCTCTGTTCTTTGCACTGGCTGCCAGTGGTTTTCTGGGTCTGATTCATGGTGTTGGTATTGGCCTATAAAGCCCTAAATGGCCTAGGCCCTGCATATCTGCGGGACCGCCTCACCCCCGGGCTTTGAATCGGTCCCTGTGGTCATTTGGGGGTGCCTTGCTCGAGGTCCCCCGAGTCTTCCAGGAGGCCACACAGGAGAGGGTGTTTTCAGTGGCCACACCACGGCTGTGGAACTCCCTGCCAGTGGGGGCCCAGCTGGCCCCTGACCTCCCCTTGTTTCGATGAAGTTGTAAGGTCTGGCTGTTCCGCCAGGCGTTTGGCGAGGGTGATGGGTGGGGGGTTGGATTTGGGTGGGGTGGACAGGGGTGGGTAACTATTTGGTACCTCCTTTTAAAGTTGTTTAAAATTGTTTTAAGTGTTTTTATATTTTGTATGATGTGAGCCGTCCCGAGCTGCCTGAGGCAGGAGGGGTGGGATAATAAAGATTTTAAATAAATAAATAAATCCTATCAGCCTCAGAGGCTCCAAAGACCAGATCAGGTATATTAACCCTAGCCTCGCCTGCCTGGGACACTCCATCTACCACTTCATCAGCAATAAGCAATGACTCTTCCTGCATATTGTTTGGGTCTGCTTCTGGGAACATGGTACCAACCTCTACTCTCAACATACTGGACCAAATGCCAGTAATCAAAAACTCCCTTTCACCATGTGTGGATAGCGACTGTCGTTGCTTTCACTGGTCAAATTCACATCAAAGCCCCCCTCCATTAGAACTTCTATTAACATACATTTGATGTCTACTAGTTCTTTAACACAAATATAAATCATGGAATACAAAAAAGGGTCAGCTAATATTTGGGCTAATGTTCAGGCTGGAGCCTGGTCAGGTCCCCATCTTATTTCATGAGGGGATAGGCCCCTATCACTAGTCTCTTCTCCGTTGTCACATGGAGATGGACTAGATTTTTGACACGAAGGACACTTGACCATCTTTCCTCAGCTCTATAAAGGAGTCAGCTGATGAGTATGGAGCAAGTCTTGGTAAAAAGGTCCATTAGTTTACTCTGAACGAAAGTCCGAGTGCCATTATTAATAATATCATGGCAATTATTCACTAGAGAAACCTTCCCAGAAGGCATAATTTTCACTGAGCTCAGGATCATACCAACTTTCTTAAATGCCAACACCTCCGTTTATTGCTGAAAACTCGGGCAAAAATACCTGCACTCTAATAGTGTCACAAATTCCAAAAGAGAGGCTCCTTCTAAGCAGCACACAGAACCAACTTGCAGTGACACCATCTCAGTTCCAAAGGGGGACTCCTAAGCAGTATATAAGGCTGATTCACACCAACATCATCTCAATTCTAAAGAAGGGACTATCAAGCAGGACCCCAAAGAAGTGCAGTCTCAATTCCAAAAGGAGAGTCTCCCAAAACAACACATAGAGCTGGCTCACACCGACGGTGTCTCAGTTCCAAAAGGAGAAACTCCCAAGCAACATGCAGGACCCGCTAATCACTTATCTTGTCTGTCAGCTCCCCACTCTCAAATCCCTTTCAATGATGCCTGGAAACAGTACCTCTGCAGGCTCTCATCCCGACTCAGAACCTCTGCCCGACCACTCTCACCCCAGGTGTTTCCATTCGATCACTCCCAACAGCAGGGAGTGGTTCACACCCGGCGACGACAACAAGATCTTCAGCCCCTACACCAAAATCCGAGAGTTCTTCCAGTTGCAACCGGGTTCTCTTCTGGTTCTCTTCTCCAAATTATTGTTCTCTGAGCCTCTGGCCATTGGACCAACTACTCAAACCCCTTAATAGAACTCCTGCTGAAGTATCTTCTGGCCAGGCACTAATCCTCCTGCAGCCAGTGTTGAGGAAGACCCATCATGGCTCTGACCTCATCACAGGATCTCCTTGGGTGGAGGGGAGGAAATAATTGAGAGATCTGAGCCTGGGCCCCTTGCAGCCTTGGTACACTTCCGAGTAGAACATAGTAGACTGACCACTTGCATAGTAAAGTACCATTCAGGAAGAGAAATAGAGGAGACAACAGGCCCAGGGAATAACAAAACTTTTTCCTTGCCCAGAGAAGGAAGGTTTGATAAGGAATAATTCGAAGAGTTAGAAACCAAGACAGAATTTCTCTCCATCAGCCAATTTCCAATTGTTTTAGGAATCAATTATTCACTAAAGACAGTTATTACTTTATCCACAAAGACTGCTCACAGTTGATTCATTCTTTTCCCCAACTTTCAGCCTGCAGTCATGAACAATGTTAGTTTCCTTTTCAAAATATGAAAAACAGAGTCAGGAATGAGAATACTGTCTTCTATGTTTCATGGAAGCCGACTGAATGGATATAAGCAGATGCATGTGGAGGCTGCCTGCCCCCGGAGCTGCACTGGGGGTAAACCCCCACTTCTGCCTGCTTACAGCCCCACCTGGGACCGTTTTATATGGATCCGGTGGTTGCCCCAGCTCATGGTCCACCTGTGCAGTGCCTCCCCAGAACTATTGAGTTGCGGGCAGATTTCCCGAAGCTTTAGGCTGGTGCCTGCAACTATATTGTGTTACCCAGGGCAACGGCCAGCCGAAAGCAGAGCTGCAGCATAGGTCCGCTGAGCAGACAGGCAGCAGATTCGCTTTGGGCCAGTGCCCTGGGTTGGGTTGACCTGCTCCGGTTTGTTCTGGAGCACAGCAAGCAGGGCTGGCTCAACCTGGCGGCGGAGTGCCTTTAGATGGACAGGCAAGCTCAGGGGTGAAGTGGGCTGGCGTGGCCAGTGCCAGGGAAGCCTATCCCAATGATTTTATAGTCCCAGAGTATTCCTGGGAATGTTGCAAATCCTTGGCCTGTCCCCGAGTGCTAGATTTTATCTTTGGATCTCAGTGATAACACATTTGAGGAGACTCAAGAGGGCTAATTATACCAGCAAGTGAATGGAATAAATAGTACACAGGAAATTCACTCTAGATATGCATGTTTTTGATGACAGAATAAGAAAAAAAAATGGTGTATGGGGTTAAATCTTTGAGTTTTTGGGTCAATCTGTGCCCCATTTGGGGGATTTCTCACAAACAAATTAGACAAAGGAATTTAGTCCATTGTACTATATGGAGGATGGAAGAATACTGATAAAGAAATAATTTTGCCTGGTAGCGGCTGGCAGGAGCAGTGTTATTCTTTGCAGATTATTTCAGTGATTTGTATGCATGTATCCAGGAACTGAATTAGGCTTGAAGGCAAAATTCTCCTCCTAAGGGGCACACAGTGTTCCTTTATCTCTAGTTGCTTTCTGTGCTACATACGGATTTCTCACTGAAAACACTGAAGTCAGCAGGAACACAACTCTTTAAAAAATATATGGAATAAGCATCTTCCTCTGTGACTGAACCTAGGAACAAAATTGTTTCTCATGTGTTGCAGTAACCTATTATTACAAAATTTGTGTCCCCCATTTACCTGTGGATCTTCTGCTGCCCTTTCAAATTTATATGATGCTGGCCTGTAGCATAGAAAGTTACGTGCACACACACAGACAGCGATCTTATGAGCCAGTGATTCCTACACTTTTTGCCTGTACCACTTATGCGTATTGAATATCCATCAGGATTGTGACCCCACTGGCAGACAGCACAACCCCACATGGCGTGTCATGCCACCTCTACCATTTAGCCTTCTTTCCATAAGAAAATGGGCTAAAGAAAGAGCTCATCTTCCATTTGCTGAGGGCTTTGGAATATCTGCCCATAGGTGACCACATGGGAGCTGCTGGGTGCCCAGGGTTTTCACAAAATGTCATAGTAAGAGCTAAACACCTGAGAATCTGACTCCCGAATTCCTTTGAAAATCTGGCTCATAGAGCCTAGGAGCAGATTGTGTGCCTGAGTCGGGATTGGGAGGTCAGAAGAGTCATCCCCTCTCCCATCATCATGGGCACTGGGAGAAAGGTCCAAATGGGTGCAGCTGCATACACAGCCCGGCTCCCATTCGACCTTCCCTTTTCTGAGTAGACTTGAAACAAAAAAATCTCGGCGAGTGCTGCTTTCATTGGAAGCAGGGCATTTGCTGAGATTCACACAACACAGTAACTTACCGGCTTTCCCACCATTTTCCGTTCTTTTTCACAAGTTGAATGGGGCTGCCCCCCAAAATGGCGGAAGTGCAGAATCGCCGGAAACTGACACTTGCAAGCACTCCCAAAAAATCGATATTTCCCTTCAGAATGTGAACATTTGCTCTCAGCTCAACCCTACTCCTGAGCCCTTCCAGGGCCACACTGGAAATGGACAGAGGCAAAGAGACTTCCCTTCCCCCTTCCAACGTGGCCATGCCCCTTTCCTGAGCACCATGACGTCAAGACACTTGGAAAAGGAGCATGGTCACTTCAGAAAGGGGTGAGAGTCCCATTGGTCCCACCCCTTTCTGACATGACAACATTCTGTTCCTGAGTGGCATGACATCATGGTGCTTGGAAAGGGACGTGGTTGTGTGAGAAAGGCGGAGGACGAAGTGGCTCTCCTGCCATGTGTTCCATGAAGTTATTTCTTCCGGTGCCCTTGCCCAACATTACTGCTTGTCTGAGTCATCAATTGTCACAGCTGGCAAGTGTCTCTCTGAGGAGTGCATACTTCTCTACCTGCTCTGAGTAGTGCATGGCCTGATGGGAAACTTGAGAAAACATTGTGTGCTTCTAGGAGAAGCAATTTTCAGCACTAAGAGAGGAAACGCATGGTTTCCAGAAACAGGGGTTGGACTTCCAGGAGAGGAAATCCACAGGCACACCACACACATGCACACACTTTTGCAGTCTGTCCGGCACTACTGAGGTAGATTGCGTTTAGCCTCACGCAGTTCCCTTGGGACGACCTCCATGCTTATTTCACCCTAAAATGATTTATTCTGGCCAATTTTGTGCAGAGGCTTTCAGACCTTCATATTCCAAGGCATCTTCTCATGGGTACTTCTTTGGGATGGTGGTCTCTTGGGGCTCACTATGTATCTTGTTGGCTTTGAAGCTCATTGTCTGTTTTTTATCTGTTTAGAAAATGTTATTTACTTCTGCAAAATGCCCATCCTTGTTTTTTTCTCGTTAGCTTGCATTGCTCATGCATGCACGGTAACAGATGTGATCTAATTTAAAAGAGACAAAATATTCAGGAAAAAAAACATAGCCTTCTGTATATTTCGTATCTTGTTGGCTAATATTGGATTTTAATTTATCATAATAAAAAATCAATTTGCAGCTCAAAACCAGCTTTTTTTTAAAAACTGGCACTGCCAGAGTTGACTTCATACAGATGATTTAGAGGAACTGCTCCATAATTCATTACAGATGAAAGACTGTATTTGAGTTACTATTGGAAATCCTGCATGTGACTTTGTCTCTGCTTTGTAGCAGACTTTAATATGCTCCAGACCTAATATTCATCAAAGAATATTGATTTTAATAGCTTTCCTATTTCAGCAATCTGGAATGCTGTCCTCTAAATAAGCATTTCCCCGAGGGGTAAAGGACTGTAAGACTGTTATTTGTGAAGAATTTTGCTTGCTTAGAAAAAGCAAGAGAACAATTTTCAGTGAGATTTTGCAGGATAATATGATGCGACCATAGTTTTAGAGGAGAAATTCTGTAATAATCATAGTAATGATTCTTGCTACGCCTCATTCCAATTCTCTTGGACGTACACCTCCTTTCTCACTTTGAGACTACACTTTTCAAATTGTTGTGAATAGATTGCACACTATTCCACTTTTAAATCCGCTAACCAGTGCTAGGATACCCAGAGTTCCTGGTTTCCTGAAACACACTGCAACAAAACTGACTGACCAGTAAAGTACTGGCATATGCCAAGGGTGGGCAAAGTTTCCAATCCCAAGAGACAATCCACAAGATACATTCATGTGCCCCTTTGAAGCATCTCCTTGGCTGAGCCCCTCTTGCTTCATGATTGGCTGGTGGAACCAGAGTTCTCGAGTCCTGGCTGCTGAGATTCTGAGGAGCTGGTGCAATTCAGCTGTTGAGACTTGGGTGCAGCGAGCTAAGACAGAGGACCTATAAGGCAGCACAGGGCCTGGGACTGACTATGGCCAAGAACCGCATGGGATTCCCAAGCCACAGTTTGCTCACCCTTTGTGTATGCTCTCTAAAAGAATGATTCATTTTGTTGGGGGGGGAGATTGGATAAGAGAAATTTTAGACGTCCATGCTCAAGACTATTATTACAAATCATACAGCTTGGACTACGTTGTTGTCCAAAATAACATAGACACAGCTGCTCCAAGGAACCCCCTGCGTGAAGGTATATTATGTTGCTGCTGCCAGAACACAAGAAGGCTTTCCTTCCTCTCCCCATTAAGGGCCTAATCCTGCAAACGCTTATCTTCAGAAGCGACATACAGGCAGTTCCACTAAGTTACTCAGAAACAGGCCCTACAATAAAACACCATGTCATAATGCCGATACACTGAAGTCTACTGAGATCATTATTTTTATATCCAGTAACACTTGATCAAGTGTGTCAATGGCCTGTGGTATTTTTATGTCAGTCTGATATTACTGCCTAGCTAGGGAAAGCTTTTAAGGTTACAACCAGAGAGAAAAAGAGAGAGAGAGAGATTCAATTTTGTTCTGTCATGTGATTACTTTACTTACTCCTGTCTTTTCATCAAAGATTTTGATTCCTCCAAAGGAGACAGTTAAAAAGATTTTCTGTTTGTGATCTCCTTTTGAACGAGCTGCAGCAACAATTCCCTGTTGAGAAAACAAAACAAAACAAAGAATGTCCTGGTTTCAATATCATTTGAAGTTGGGATCTGGTAGATGCCCCACACATCTGAGAACAGCTTAGGGGATAATTTCTCATAGCTCCTCATTGCTATCAAGGGGGGATTTCAGGTAGGGGTGAGACACCGGGGAGAATACCGGATACCAGATTTACTGGCATCGGATCTCTCTGGTACCGGATTTACCGGTATCGGCATACTGGATTTTTAGCATTGGCCGCGTTACCGGATTTTTTACATCGCGGCTATTATAGCGGATATTGACTTCAACGGTCGCAATGTAAAAAATCCGGTAACGCGACCAATGTTAAAAATCTGGTATGCAGATACAGGTAAATATCGGATTTATCGGATTAAGCCGGTACACCCGAATACTGGCAATATCGGTTCTCGGGAAAACCGGAATTCCCACCCCTAATTTCAGGTGCTCTCCATTTCTGAGTATCAAGCCAAAGGTGAGAACATAAATTCTTCTCTAACATGTAGATTAGAGGTGGGGAACCTTTTCTCTCGCAGGGGAGACTTTGAAAACGAGTACAAGCTTTGAGGGTACTAATTTCCCCCCCCCCCCAAGACATTGGGGGCAGGAGTGTTTTAAGGGGTGCACTCAGGAAAAAGAGGGTCCAGATCTTGGATCTGTGCCATGAATTTGTCCCCTATGCTTGTGTGCAGGACCTCATCTTTGCTCCCTTACCCTGAGCGGAGTCTTTCAGTGCTTGGGGGTAGGAACTGGATCCAGAGGCCAGATCCAGGCACTGGAAAGGGGCCAAATGAAAACTAGCTGCAAGCAGCATTTGGCTCCCAGGCCTGAGATTCTCCACCCTTTATTTACTACTTCAGTTTACAGGGCAATATAAGACATGTACTCCCTTCTACTTTCCTCCTTTTCAAGAGGAGTCAATATAGATTAGTGGATAAGATGTTGGGGACTTGGATCTGGGAGTCTCGGGTTCAAATCCAAAAATGCAGGTGCTATCTGTTAATCGCAAATTGATGCTGAACTTGAACAAAATCTGTAAATCCAAATTTGAGTGTTTGGTAAAGGAAATAAATCAGTCGAGTTGGATTCACCAGTTCAATAAATAGGGATGGGCGAACACGGTTCGGAGTTTGGGCCGAACTCGACCAGTTCAGTCGACCGAACCGAACTCGATTTTCGAACCGAACCAAAATTTCCGAACTTGGCTCTGTTCGTCCATCCCTAAAAGATAATATTTCATTTAGTTCAATGGGGTTTTAATTTCTGAACTTTGTTTGGAAGTTCGGAGTTTGGACCGAACTCGAATAGCTCGGTCGACCGAACTGAACTTCCAAACCGAATTTCCGAACCAAACCGAATTTCCGAACTCAGCTCTGTTTGCCCATCCCTATCAATAAACTGAAACCGTTATTCATGTGGATAATAATGTCCCTCGGATTTGCGGCATCCCGACTGTGCTGAAATGACTGGTAACTGCTTAGTAAACAATGGGCTATCCCTGTTACTACATTATCCTTTCCCCTCTTTGTGTCAATTATTGCATTGCCCTTCTCCCAGCTGTTTCCCAGTCTCTGCAACTTCTGTTTGCTCATAATTCCTTTCCAATTTACCCCTGGCCCCAGTTTCAAGTTTAATTTGGTTTCCCACTGAATATCTATTTCAAATTTGCTGAATGCCTCCTTGCTGTTGACCAAGGTGTGTCCAGAGATTGGCTTTCCACCCCCCACCCCCAAATATGCAGTGCTATTTCTCTTCCTTACTGTTGGAAACTTTGGCATAGCCAGTTAGCAGAAGGTGAGCGTGCAATCTTCATTTATAGGTAAGTTTGATTTGGAAGCACTGTGGGCAGATGGCATGGCTCCCCAGCCAAATTGCGGCACCTCCATTAGGTAATCTTTTTCATCTTCCTTTTTTCTGTAAGTTCCCTTTTTCTGACCACTTCTTGTTAGCTTTGGGCAGGTGCCCTGGGTCTGGTTGGTCAGCTCTGCTGGTGGCGTTCCAGAATGTTTTGGAACGCTGACGGCAGGACTTCCCCAGAGCAGGTGCAGCATGTTCCATGCCTGCTCTACCTGCACATCTGGCAGGGCACCTTTAGAGGGACAGGCCACCTGGGGGTGAAGCGGACTGGCGCAGCCAGCACCCGGGCAGCCCATTCTTCTTAAAATGCCCATTGTGTCCAGGATGGGCAGACTTAGCCAGAGCCATAAACTGGAACACATGTTGGAGAAATATAAAAATTTCACTCTCCGGTTTCATAGTGTCCCTATTATAACACTAATTGTGGGAATCTAAGATCCACATCCCCAAATTGCATTTTTGCGCTAACGACAATACTGATCGCTTACCCAATGCTTTACATGTGTGAAATGCTTTGCAAACGTTAACATGATCACTGCACCCCACAGGAGGCAAGAATTATTATCCTAATTTGTTAAGATGACACCTACAGAAAAGTAGAGTGACTTGCCCAAAGTTATGCAGGAAGAAAACATCAGTCAGCACTAGAATGTGGGGGATTCTGGCTCCGAAGTCCCACTCTCAGGCCACTAGACAACGCTACCTCTAATGGAACAAAATCAAAATGCCGAAGGTAATGTTCCAGCAGAAGGACATGAATATTAAAAGCAAGAGAAATGATTTCCTCACAGTAAATGGTAAAAGCTTGCAGTGTTGGCTCAAAAGACAAGTATACAAATTCACGAGACCACCTGCTTCTGAAGGATCCATTCACCTCGCAACATTACTTAGGCAAGTCTCTCTATTATGCTAACAGGAATTGAACATCTTGGAGATATGGAAATGGTATTCCTACGGGAGAGAGACAAAAAGGCCATCTCAGCCTCAGAACAGCCATAGGCCTCTCAAACTGCTTGTTGGCAGATGGAACCAAGGAATGAATGAGAAAGGGCCTTCATGCAGCTGAATAATATCACTAAGTTGTGGCAGATGCTGTTTTGAAAAATTAAGAGCTCTCCTTTTTAAATGCATTCTTCCCTCCTTGCTAAATACCCACAATCCCCTTCCAAATTATTTACAAGAAAGGAAAAACTGATGAATCACGCTTTATATTACCTCCCATCTCATTCTCTCATTTCAACCACCCAAAACATAGGTGGGCGGGAGCGGTTTCAGTTTTAGGTCTGTAAAGTACCTCTCATCATAGACACTATCATTAGAATGTCACAGGCATTAAACATTTCCTTCTTTGGACCCTAATACTGTAGACGGTCCTAACCCAGAAGCTAGCATCTCAAATCCAAACTCCAAAGTGTCCCCTGGAGTATGTTATGCCTTGCTCCCCCTAACCTCTCCATCATTTCATTTCAGGTTTTCCTATATCCAGGGACCTGTGTTCATGGCATTTTCCCCACTGCTGCCAATGGGAAAAACACAATGAATATAACCCAAGAATTCAAGTTCCATCCCCCTCAGTGTTGAAACTCTAAATCTTCTTGTTCTGCCCCAGTTCCTTCTTCCTTTATGTTCTGACTGCCTAACCTCCAACATCTCTGCTCTCTCTATAATCAAGGCATTGCTTCTGCAGTCCAATGGCATCTTTCAGAGGACGCTGCTGCTCCTTCAAGCTGCTAAAAGAGGCCGAGGTGGGAATGAAGCAATTGGGAAGGGGCTTTTGAAGATAACAATACTACTGATTGCTTACCCCAGTGCTTTACAACTATGACATACTTTGCAATCATACTGCAATCATACTGCTGAGAGTGCCAGAGAAAGTGCCAATTAGAATGTTGGCTTTGAAGGACAAAAAAAGCCAGAACTAAGGGCCACCAAACTTAAGATGCTTAGGACACAAAACAAACATTAAGGATTTGCTTGGGCTAAGTTGCAACTGGAAGCCACGAGGTAAAAAGGCTACACACTCCATTAACAGTTCTGAGGGAAATCCAGCTCCGACACTGATATTTTTCAAGAGTTTGTTCTTAGAATAGAGAACATGAGATGCCAAAACGTGATGGTTATAAAACTGCATTTACGAGAGATATTTACAACTACCTTAAAGTCTTATAGATTTTGTGGCCTGAAACTGCACTGTAAACAGATATTTTATACCTGCACTACGTCTGCATGTTGTGGAGAGAGGATCTGTTGTTGTTGGTTTGTGTGTGCGTGTTTTTACTAAATTCATGTTTTTCAGTCTTCCAGGGGCATCTAGTCAGATGAGAGGACCTGACTGAATAGATCCATCATTTTGAATCAGGACTCTTTTTTGTGAGCCTGGTTTGCTGCTCTTTTTGCCTTAAGATAATTATTTCTCTTTTCATGAACTGCAATCCAATGTCCTTGGAGAAAAATCCAGCTCCCATTAACACTACAGTAACTCAAGAGTAAATGCTGGAATTGGGGAGCTTTTATTGGCATAAACCTGATGTAAACAATGTCAAAATCAAGCCATTCAAATAGTGGCTCAAAAAATGGCTGCATTTTGCTTTCCTGTACTTGCATACCTCGGTTGATTTCAGTGATGTAATCAAGAAGAATCCAGCCCCTCCCCCCGCCCCCAATGCCATTAAAGGAGAATGATTAGAAGTCTGGACTGAAGTTCTGCCCACCCCCTTATTCTGTAATATCTAGATCAAAAGTTTTACTGCACCTTGAGTTTCATCATGGAATCTTGGCATAATTTGTCGCCTCGTGCTGCAGAAACCTCATCGATTCCAATCAGTTTTGCTTTGTATCGTACACCGTCGCCTTTAAACCTCTTTATTAAAGTGGCCTCACTGCGATCCTGACCTGAAAAGACAAAAGTGCAAATCTGAAATTCACATTTTTATAATGGGGGGGGAGAGGGGAGGACCCAACCACTTATGGTTAAGTTTAAGATTAGATTTACACTTGAACTGAACACTAGCGATTAAACAGGACAAATATACAAGTTCAAGAAAACCTTTTAATCCTAACTTCAACAAATGTACATTTTGTTGCTGCCAAAAATGTTCTGCACAACGTTGTTTTTTGTTTGTTTGTTTTTAATTTATATCCCGCCCCTCCTGCCCTCAGGGCAGTCCGGGGCGGCGAACAACATTCAATTAAAACAATACAAAAAATTTAAAACAATTTTATAATACAATATGTGGGGAAACCCCACCCTGTTAGGAGGTTTACAAAAAACACAAGATGAATCTGAACAGAATTCCACTGGTTGGAACACCCTAAGCTATGTGGTATGTCTGAAACTGCAGTACAAAAATCAGAATTTTGCAGAACGAGTCTATTTCTAATAGAAATGCTGTATACAATGGCATTTTGACACCCAGCCTGACTGAATGTAAAAGTAGTATTTATATTTTCCAGATTTGCATCCTAAGTGAAAAAATAAATAAATTACACGATTAGACTTTACAACTACATTATTATACTTTATAATTTTGCTCCTAAAAGAAATCAATAACTTCAAAGGGATCGTTTTCCTTAAAACTACGCATGCGCTTACGCGCTAATGTGCTCCCCTGAGTCGAGCCGTTAGTTTCTTATGTGCAGAATGTTTAGAATTATTTTATTTTAAAAAAACAAACCCCACAGAAGATTCAGAATTCTGAAAGCGTAACCAGCAAGGCCAACCTTACCCCAGGATGAGCCTAGATTATTTGTTCTATTTCCTACCCCTGCTTTTGGTCGGGCAGGATGTGGGGCCTCCAGTCTATCCCAACTAGAGTGGCCACTGATGCACCCCCAGAATACAGGATGTGGGGGGAGGAAGAATGCAGCTGGCTCAGGGCTCCTTTTCCCAGCCAGGCCTGAGCAACAAGTGCTGAGCAAGGGGTAGGGAAAGGGATGCAACGGTACCAGCAAAATCCCGGTCATGGGGGCATATTTAAAAAAATTCACCTGGACAGGGTTGGGCAGATCAAAAAAAGTGGTCATGTCCTGGAAAATCTGGACGCTATGGTAACCCTAGCGCTCCCCACAACCCACAGTGTTGGGGCCGCTGGCTCACCTCCGAGTCCAGATGCTGCTGATGCTGACGCCACTGTTCCTGCCGCCTGGAAGTCATGAGATCATGACTTCTGGGGGTGGAGGGTGTGAAAGTGGCAGCACTGGCAGCATGTGTAAAATACAGGATAAAATGTGTAAATAAAGGACAACGGACAAACCCTTCAAAAAACAGGACTGTACTGTTTAAAACAGGACCAATGACCACCCTACTCCCAGTGGTGCCCCTAACATGACCACATCTAGGGTGTTTCAGTGGTTGCCCCTGAGGGGTTGGGGCCACCAGGAGCTCCAATATTATCTTCACCCTGGGCCGCATAAATTCTAAGGCTGGCTAGTGTCAATGATCATGGGCTAAGCCAAACTAACATTTACATAGCTAACAAATACGACGTTATTCTTCTCTTAACACTTTGTCTATCTCAAGGCACCATTTCTACAGTATCTAGGTGCTTCATAAGCGTTAATGTGTTTAGACCCACAACACCCCGGTGAATTACAAATATCGTACCGTATTTTGTAAAATTACAAATACCGTAAAATACAAACAATTTTTACAGATGGAGACATGAGGATCATGTTGTGTCTCACATCCCCATCCGCAAAAATTAGAAACTTTTTGGCCCCATCTTGCATGCCAGCCCTTGGTGGCCTGACAAGCTTACACATATTCACCAACATCAATTAGTCGAATAAAAGGTGTAATCTCAACTACTTTTCCTCTTGTCTTGATTCTTTGTGCTGTTTTCACCCTGTATTATAAATCCACCTCCTTTTCAAACCTGCCTATCGCCTTTCACTTTAATACCCCCCAAATCCATTTGTTCCGCATTCTAAATTCCTTAATAAATGCTGAATTTTACATAAATGACACTGGGATTCCATGTAAGCATACAGGACTATAAATTGTCGGGCTGTTCAAAGAGTTGTGAAATGAGTTAGGTTCAGAATAGCCGATCAGAGGTTGACATAACTATAATTGTGTAAATACCTGAGTGGGATACAAAGTAGCAGCCATGATGCAGCAGAGAGAGCTTTCTAGAGCACTTGCAAACACTGAGTAATGGCAGTATTAATATTAAATAACAGCGGTTTTGCAAAATAATGAAGATGGAAGACTGAAAATGGTTGGTGAGAATGCTCTGGGAATTAGATTTTATTTACCGCAAAACAAAATTGAGGTGACATGTTGTTTACACATGCAAGAGACAACGTAGAATAGCCGGCTGATATAGCTATGTATTGTTGTGTATCCAGATGTTTTTTTCAGGGCTCAGTGTAGCAAATGTTCTTTCATTGCTTTTAGCTGTTGATACCAACATCTGCCTCAGCATTTCCCTGAGGCATAATTTTAACATTACTTACAGTTTCTGACTCATCATCTATGTGCCATTAGTCTTTTACAAAATATCATTTAAGAGCATGAAGACTTAACCCCTGTTTAATCCCTTATAGGAATTCAGAGGCAAAATGTAGTTGAGAGAGGAAGCCAGATGACAAGCTGTTGAATTATACTGGCATCACTTGTCAGGCCCCTCTATTTTTAAGGGGGTTATAAATCAGCCATGAAAATTTGCTGTGGGCTGATATTTTGCCTAGAAGGGAATGATTGTTGTAGGTCTCAAACAAATCTGTAAAGTAAATATGCATTTTGATCTCTTGCAAATGCTCTTTCTATTTTAGCTGGGGTTTTGCAGGCCATTAGTCCATGAAGTAGACTGAAATGACTCTGAGCATCCTAAATGGAAAGGAATCCAAATGGGGATTTGGAAAACATGTCTTATCGTGAATGCATACTAATCTTATTGAAATGTCATAAGAACTTTGACCATATAAGGTAAAGCCACGTGAGTCAGGAAAGGCCTAATCCCCCGCATGTCACAGGGAGGGCAAACACAGTCTCCACCCTTTGGGCTAGCTGGGAGGGCAGGCCACATAATCTGCCCCCTGTAGAGAAACTGGGCAGGTGGGCCACTGTCACAACTTCTGTCATGCCCTGGGGCAGGGCAAGGAGGTGTCCACACGGGTGAGTGACCAGCCACACCCCACCTAACATCCCCTGGCCTGCCCACTATCCCAGAAAGTGGCAAAGTACACCTTCCCCTCCATGGCGCCGGCAGACCCCAATGAGGGGCAGGGCAGCACAGGCCCAGCCATACGAGAGGTGACCCACTAACGCACTTTGGGCAATGTTAACACGCAATGTTGTCACCACCTCTCTCTGGGGCAGGGCTGGGTGAACCTGTGGGAGTCGCCGGCCATGTGATCTGTTGTATTGTGGGGTAAGGTTGCCTAAAGTGGGATAACGCTGCCCAAAGTGTGTTAATAGGCCACCTCCTGTATGGATGGGCCTGTGCTACCCCACCCCTCACTGGGGTCTGCCGGCACCATGGAGGGGCAGGCGCACTTTGCCACTTGTTGGGATAGTGGGCAGACCAGGGGCCTCACCCATAGACTAGAATGAGAGAAAATATGCTCCATTAGTTAGAGTGCTAACCTTGGACATGCAAGACTGTGAATCAGATTCCTGCAGAGCAGTCTCCTTAAATGACATGGCACAAACCGTTTAATAGAATCACCCTCAAGTAGTTTTGTGCCAGTGCGGATACAAATCCTGCTCACTTCAGTGCACTCACATTGGTGCTAAGTGCGAGGGGACGGGGCTTTTTGGCTCAGGAGGTGGGGCTTCTTTGCTGCTCGAAATGCTGGTAGGTAGGTCACTACTACAAAATAGATTAGTCTGTTGTGTTTTTTTTATACCAGCTGGATCTAGTCATCATTTTCTTTTCTTTCTTGACCTCTCTTTGTATGCCCTTCCCGTTCCCTCTTCCTCCTCAGCTCTACAATCCTATTGTCATCCTTTGGCTCAGAGAGGGACTCAGTTTTGGCTATTCATGCTTAGCCCTGCTTTCCAGAAGGATTCAGACCTTCTTGAAAGCTTTCCAAGAAGAAAAAGGCTGTTTCAGAGTTTAAACCATTAGCAGACCAGGCTGTATGTGGAATTAGAGAAGTGAATTGCTCCTATCCCCCCCGTTTCACACCTGCTGAGATGTGAGTTCAGGTTTCTGCATTGCTCTTGTGAACTCTACAAAAGCCTCAAGCAGAGCAGGGAGAGAAGTTTGTTTAACCCTGGATCTTGCAATGAGTGCTGCACATGTGCTTGTTCAGAAGGAGTTCATTTACAGATCACGAGTTCAGCAATTGTTTTGTTTCCTTTAAAGGCACACTCTCAACCTAAGTTGGTCTCCAATATTTAAACTATGCAAAAAACAATTTCTGTAAATCCTAACATCAGTCTTTTTCAACAATTTGTTCTAAATTTCCATTGAAAAAGATGGTTTGTAAACAACAGGTAGGTATCCCCTATGGCAGCTCCCAAACTTTGCTTGTGTGACCTTATTTTGAGAATTACAATCTCATGACCTAAAACAACAACAAAGACATGCAAGTATCATTGTGATCATAACTTCTGTGCAGATGGAATAACTCCAGCTGGGGTCCTGAACCTCAGTTTTGGAAATCTTGCTCTAAAATGTTCGGGACCCAAAGGAGTAGGAATAAGAATCTGAACCGAATGTGAACAAAACCCACCCTAAAATAGAGTTTGCTGATATTAATAATCTGAGCGGAGAAAACTGCAAAATGTAAAAGAATATAAACAGCATAAAAATGGGAGATTAAGAGTTTTTTCATTTCTAAATTGACTAAGAAGTCAATGTTAGCAGAGGCACAATAAATGTGTTTGTTTACAACATACAGTTTTTAAACTGTGTCTCCTCCAAAATGCAAACACATTGCTGAGTGTTACATCTATCGTAGTGTGGCTGCTGTTCACCTTTAAGTAATGCATGCTCCAGATAGAGCCATTGTTCTTGTGTGACTTAGAGTGGTGTGAACCTTGCTGTTGAATTAGAACACCGCACCTGGACCTCTTTACCCCTTTTCACTCAACTGATAAATCCCCAGAGCTTTGCAATGCAAGTCTGAGTCTACATCCAAAGTAGAGGCAGCCCAGTTAGCACTCTGAGGATTTAAGGCTATTTTATCTAACTCATAAATCAACAATAAAAGTAGCAAATAATTTCTACATAGCTAGTATCTTGCATCCAAGGTGTTTAGAGAATGTTGGGGCAATTAATCTGCTTCACAACACATTCCATTTTACTGTTGTAGACTGGGTGGAAAAGGTTAAGAGACTTGCTGAAGGTTAGACTGTAAGTGTGGGGTAGAACCAGGAAAAGATCTTATGAGCCTTGACTATTATAGACTCAGATTCCATTCCCCCTACCCCCCAGGGTGGAAAACATGTCCATCTCATGTAGGACAGATACACTGATGGCTAATAGTCAGACTGGTGAATGCAATCTCTGATTGCCAGAAGCTGCATCTCCTCATATATTATATGCCCTGTTTTGGTACTTTTCCCATTGGAGCATTGGGCCCCTCAGGCCCCAGAGCAAAATGCAATCCAGAGCTAGTTTTTATTTGGCGGCTTTCCAGCATCTGGATCCAGTTCCTACCCCCAAGCACTTAAAGAGTGAGCTCAGATGAAGGGAGCAGAGATGGATATGGATAAAAAGATAGATCCATAGCATAGATCCATGATCTGGACTCTCCTTTTCCATCCTGCATTTTGAGCACACCCTGTAAGCAACTCTGGATTCAACATCTATGCAGCCTGTGGAGCTTGTACTAATTGGGTGTCTTCAGATGTACGCAGGCCTGGCCACCCCCAGATGCACCCGTGTCCACCCACATCCAGCCCTACCTGGGTCTATTTTAAACAGACCTGGCAGCAGACCACCCTCCACCTGCGCAGTGTCCCCCTCCCCTACACTATAGAGTTGCAGGCAGATCATCTGACGCTGTAGGCTGTTGCCCACAACTCTAGGATGTTGCCCGGGGCAACCCTCAGCCAAGAGCAGAGGTGCAGCGGCCATCCGCCAAGTAGATGGACCATAGCTCCACTTCAGGCTGGTGCCTCGAGTTTGGCTGGCCTGTTCTGCACTGGCGGTGTTCCTGCATGTTCTGGAGCACCACCAGTGGGGCTGGTCCAACCACTAAGCTACTGCTACAACATGTTTTCTAGAGGGCTTTGAGAAACACTGCTCTCAACTCAACTCAGGCCTATGCCAAGTTGTGCTGGCAGATGAACCACCTCAGAGATAGGCAGTGGCCAAAGTTGGATGTAACTTCCAGTTTCCTAAGCCATTTGTATTGCAGTTTGTACATCTGCCCAGACACTTTGAGAATGGGCACATTGTCATAATCAGGGAGTGGGGGAAGGTATAAACAGTGCATCACAACAGTAAGTAGTTCCATTGCTGCTGTTTCTTTATTATGCTAATATACGAAGACATTTTTTAGCAGCAGCCCAGTAATCTAAAAAAGGTAACTCTGACCATGACTGTATTTCATATTTAAGTGTGTGTCCCCCTCAGGGCACAAATGCAAACCACCTAATTTTAAGGCTGCAAAGTATATGACATTATCTGCAAAGTCAATAACATGGCCTGGAGCAGCCAATTTGCTACAGAATGACACAATGATGTCTTTTATACTAATAAACTCAAGGCTGCATCCATCATACCTCCGTATTATAAACCTGAGATGACGTCCCCCCCCCCCGTTTTTTTAATCTCCCAGGGATCTGAACCAATGGTATAGAACGCTCTACACGTTCAGGGGGACAATTAACATTTTTATAGCACAGACATGGAGGAGAATACAAAATGACTACTAATTAATTATTATTATTATTATTATTATTATTATTAAGCATTTATATAGTGCCAGCAATGTACCTGGCACTTTACAATTGTAAGAAAGAGACACGGACACTGCCCAAGCGAGCTTACAATCTAAGAGAGACAAGGGAGGGGGAGACAAGGGGGGGCGCAGAGGAAGAGACATTGGGTGCTTTCAGATGTTATGCATTCGGCATTCACCACAGTCAAATGCGGGTGGGGGTGGTGAATGAGCCGTGCACGTCTGTTTGCTCGCATCCAGATGTTCACCACAGTCAAACGCGGCCTGGGGTGAATCTAACCACGCATCGTGAGGTCGGGGAAGGAGGAAGTCCAGAAGTGTGGTGACTGTTCACCACGGCAGGGGTGAAAGAAACATAACGTCTGAAGGGAAACCCTCGACCGCGGTGAAAGGAAGTGACCACGGGCCGTGGTGACGGCATGCAGCATCACTGCCAGGCAACCAACAACAAGCGACACACGAAGGGAGATTTAAAGGGCAGGCAGCAGTAGGGGAACGTGCTGGAGAAGGCAATAGCGAGGAGGGAGGCAGAAGACGAGCGGAGGATGGAGTGAGAGGGCGAGGAGGAGGAGGTGCAGCAGCAGCTGCTGCAGCAGCAACAGCAGATAGCCAAGTTGGGAGAGGCCGGATACGACCGCACGCCCACACAGTGCCGGACTAAGATTAAGGAGCTCAAAATGGGCTACAAGGACGTTACGGACAACAACCGGCTCTCCAGGCGGGCGACACGGGCCTCCCCCTACCTGGATGCACTGAGCTGGGTGCTCCACCGCAAGGGCTCCATAGTCGCCCGGCACCCGGTAGGAGGGGGTGCCCGGGAGGAGCGGCCCGTGGGCGAGCACCCAGCCCCCCTGCAGCCGGAGAGCCCCGGGCACGGCTGGGCCCCGGGCATGGAAGCCCCGGAGGAGCTCCCAGGGACCTCGGGCACGTGCGCCCGGCACACCCCCAGCCCAACTGCCGGCGAGGGCACACACGCCCCAGATGTCTTGGAGGAGGTGGAGGACGAGGAGGAGACAGTCACCCTGCACCTCATGGCATGCCGCCCTGGGGACCGTGCGGACACCAGCCCCAGCTACCGACCAGCCTCGGAGGGAATGGACACGGAGGAAGCAGGTAGAGACACTGCAGGGCACACGTAGGGACCACAAGGGAAGGGGGGCCACAGGGGGTGGAAGGGGATGGCAGCAACCCCCCACCCCCCTGGTCCCAGATGCTGGGAAGGGGCACGGGCAGAGGGAGCCACACAGGGGCCAGCAGTGCCCATCCCGGGGTGAAGGAGCGTCCTGAGCACGGGGACAGGTGGGGGGCCCAGGGGAACGGCACCCCGCATGCCTAACTGACCCCTCTATCTCCCTACAGAGCCACACCGGGCACGGCCCAGAGGATGCGGGAGTACCGAGCACCGAGCGCGGGTGCGCAGGCGCCGGGAGGACCTAGCCCAGGAGCTGGTCACCACCAGCACGTGGCAGACTGAGGAGATGATGGAGGCTGTCCACCAGTTGGAGGAGGGAACCACAAGGACCCTGCAACAGGTGGAGGGGAGGGACAGGGCGCTGGTAGCGGAGATGTGCAAGGACCGGCGACAGATGAAGTGGGACATGGACCGCCAATTGGAGGCACTCCAGGCCCACTCGGACTGGCAGGACCGTCGGTCCGAGGAGCTCGGCTGTAAAATGGACTGTTCACTGGAGCAGGGCATGTCCCTCTTCCTGCAGGCCGTGGTCTTGAGTGCCTTCATACTGGCAGCAGCCCTGCCGGGTGCCGTGCCAGCACCCGGACCCGTGCCCCCTCCAACCCCCCCAGCCGTACCACAGGCCCTGCCGGTGCCGCAACCCCCGCCGCCCCAATAGCACTGGGACCACAGATCTGGGGGCCCGTGCCCCCACAGCTCAGACACCAGCAGCCGGGCCCCGATACGCCCGCAGGCGGCACAGAGGGTGGACAGGGCCCCCCCGGGGGCGGCGGTCGGGGGTCAAGCAGCACCTCCTCCTCCACCTCGGATGAGGGGGGCTCGGTAGCCATGGCCATCCCTGTTGGCAGGGGACGGGGACGGCCTAGGGGCAGAAGGGAATGGAGGAGGGGCAGGGCAGCATAGGGGATGCTGTGGGGAGGGGGCATCCGGGACCACTGAGGGAGGGTGGGAGGAGGAAAGGGCACGGGGGCACACGGGTGTACCGGGGACTGGGGCGGGGATGGGGGAGCATAATAAATGGTATTTGCACAACTAACTGTGCCTGAGTGATTTCTTCCCTACAGGTGCATACCTCCCCCCGGCCTCACGGACATCCCGCCCCGGGCATGACTCGGTTGTGTGCCCCACCCCATTGTAACGACTATGGTCCAACACCAGGGGTACCCAGAGCAGACCCCTGGGGCTCGGGCTGCTGCCCCTCCCTGTGCGTGCGCGTGCAGTCGTTACTATCTCCACAGGCAGGTGTATATGCGTGGGGCTGTCTGGCCTTGCATGCCAGCAGCTGTGCGCTGCCCACTCCCTTCGCATCCCTCCACAGCGGCCCCATTGTTCCCGTCCAGCCGTTATCTGTCGACCTTGGCAGCCCGTCTGCCTGCCCAGTCCCCCGGCCCTGCATCCCATGCTGCCCCCATGGCCGCTGCGGCTCAGACCCTCCAGGAGCTGTACCATGGCGGCTGCATCCCAGCCCAAGGTCCCGCTCGGAGGTTCCGGGGGCTCTGTCCATGCCTGGACCGCTCACGAGAGCATGGCCCTGTGCGACCTGTGGCGTTCGGCCATTGTTCGCCCATCGGTGTACTGAGCTGTTTTACAGGAGGGGAGGGGTATAAATTGATAAAAATAAAAATAAATAAATAAATAAATTTGTCATGTGTAGCTTTTGCTCCCTGCTTTTTGTGTTTTGTCACACAAAAAGCACACAGATTAGATTGAACTCAAGCTTTCATGAAGTCCAGCAGCAACCATAAAAGCAAGCTTTTCATTGACTTAATGAGGACTACAAAAACAGATTCTGAAGAGGCAAAGCTCAAAGCTAATCAGTAGCCCAGTGCTATCAGATTACAAGTTTCCTTCAAAATACAATATCCTACAAACCAAAATCTGAACCATTCCCTAATTTCTTCTTGGAAGAAATGTGCAGCAAACCTAGTGCAACATGCTGAAGGAAATTCAGAAATTCACTGTAGAATAAATATCCCAAATCATTAGTTCATCTGTTTGTATCGATCTTTCAACTTTGTGAATGTATCCCTATGTCTCCCTATGTTCCCTTTCCCCTGGTCTCCCTTAGACTGTAAGCCCCTCTGTGTAGGGACCCAATTCATAGAATCATAGAGTTGGAAGTGACCACAGATGGTGAAAAAACCATAACTTGACTCTGACACCCTTGTCAGGTACTTTGAGCAGGTGGTGACCCAAGAACTCCAGGACCATCTTGACTGCGTCGTTTTTTTGGATCCTTCACAGTCTGACTTTTGTCCGGGATATGGCACTGAGACTGCATTTGCGGCCTTAGTCGACGACCTACTCTGTGCTCTGATCTGAGACAGTCGACCCTTTTGGTCCTGTTAAGACTTATCAGCCGCTTTTGATACCGTTGACCACAAGATGTTGGTGACTCATCTGTGGGATCGTGCCGGGATTGTTCTTGAATGGTTTCACTTGTTCCTGACCAGAAGAACTCACCGTGTGGTTCTGGGTGACTGTATATCATTTCCCCGGGATCCTACGTGTGGGGTTCTGCAGGGTTCCATTCTGTCCTGTTCAACATGTATATGCAGCCCTTGGGTGAGGTCGTGAGAGGGCTTGGAGTGTGTTGTCTGGATAGATGATACCATTGGGTAGGGGGAGGGGTGGTGTTGGGTTGGAGGGGGTATGACGACATTGCTGTTTTTATTGAATTTTATGTGCTATATTACATATTTTATATTTATTTATTTATTTAATAGATTTCTATACCGCCCCATCCTGCACAGCAGCTCGGGGCGGTTAACAACAATAAAAACAGTTTAAAATATTTAAAATACAAATATAAAACATATTAATAAGACAGGGTGGTATAAATAAATATATAGGTGGGGGATTAAAAATCACCCCCCCTCCCCTCCCTCCCAAAGGCCTGGGCAAACAGCCAGGTCTTACAGTTCCGCCGAAATGTTAAAAGGCTTGGGGCCAGGCGAGCTTCCTCCGGAAGGGAGTTCCACAGCCGCGGCCCTACCACCGAGAATGCCCGCTCCATCGTGGCCCCCCGCTTGACACGGGGGACCTCCAGGAGGGCACCCCCGGCAGACCGCAGGAGTCGTTCCGGGGCGCGAAGGACGAGGCGGTCCCTAAGGTAAGAGGGGCCAAGGCCGTATAGGGCTTTATAGATCATTACTAGGACCTTGAACTTGGCCCGGCACACTATCGGCAGCCAGTGCAGCGCTCGGAGCACCGGTGTAATGTGCTCCCGGCGACCCGTCCCCGTAAGAAGACGGGCCGCCGCATTCTGCACCAGCTGCAGCCTCCGGGCCAAGAACAAGGGAAGCCCCACGTAGAGCGCGTTACAGTAGTCGAGCCGCGAGGTGACGAAGGCATGGATGAGGGAGGCCAGGTCCGGGCCAGAGACATACGGACGCAGCCTACGTACCAGATAAAGCTGGCGGAAGGCAGCCTTAGCGACTGCCTCCACCTGCCGCTCCAGCCGCAGGTCTGCGTCCAATATGACCCCCAGACTCCGGACCTGCTGAGCTACAGGGGGGCAAACCCCCCCAATCAGGGGGGCCACCACCCCCTTCGCCCTCCCCACCACCATCACCTCCGTCTTATCTGGGTTGAGCTTCAGTCTGCTCCGCCGCATCCAATCCGCCACGGCCTCCAAACATTGGGATAGCACCGAGACAGCAGGGTCTGGGTCGGTAGAAAACGAGAGGTACAGCTGAGTATCATCAGCATACTGGTGACATCGCACCCCGAACCCTCTCACGACCTCCCCCAAGGGCTGCATATAGATGTTAAATAATAATGGAGACAAGATCGATCCCTGCGGAACGCCACACGGTAAGGCGCGGGGGCTCGATGTTTCCTCCCCCAACACCACCCGCTGGCTCCTCCCCGAGAGGAATGAACGGAACCATTCAAGAACAGTCCCGTCCAGACCCCCCCGGTCACGCAGTCGTCTCAACAGCAGCCCATGGTCCACGGTGTCAAAAGCGGCCGAGAGATCGAGCAGGATGAGAAATGTCGAACATCCCGCATCCATCTCCCGGCGGAGGTCGTCCACCAAGGCCACCAACGCCGTCTCGGTGCCATAGCCGGGGCGGAACCCAGATTGAAACGGGTCAAGGAGCCCGATATTATCTAGATGACCCTGGAGCTGGAGCGCCACTGCCCGCTCAATAACCTTCCCTAAAAAGGGAAGGTTAGAGACAGGTCGGTAGCTGGCGAGCGCGTCTACGTCCAACGATGGTTTTTTCAGCAGGGGGCGCACCACAGCCTCTTTTAAGCAAGGCGACAACCTCCCCTGCCGAAGGGACGCATTCACCACCCTCGCCAGCACCGTCCCCAACGTCTCCCCGGAAGCTTTTATTAACCAGGACGGGCATGGATCTAGTTGACAACACGTGGCCCTCACAGACCCCAGGACATCCACCACATCGGCTGGCGTCACTTCCTGAAACTCACCCCATAAAGATGGACCAGACGGACCCTCCGCCCCCCCGCGCTCTTCCCCTACTGCTATCAACCCAGCGTCGAAATCGGCCTGAATCCGAGCGATCTTGTCTGCGAAGTAGATGACAAACTCCTCACAGCGGGCCCGGGACAAGTCCCCATCCAGGCGGAGGGAGGCCGGACTAACCAGCCCCCGCACCACCCGAAACAGCTCCGCTGGACGCGACTTCGCAGACGCTATGAGGACGGCGAGGAATTCCTTCCTCGCCGTCCTCACAGCCTCCACATAGGACCGCAAATGGGCCCTATGGAGAAGACGATCGGAGACAGACCGAGTCCGACGCCAGCGTCGCTCTAGCCTCCTGCCCACACGCTTCATACACCGCAGCCCCTCAGTAAACCAAGGGGTCCTGCGGTGACGAGACCGAGGCAGAAGGCGCCTCGGAGCCACCCTGTCAATGGCCTCCTCCAGCAAGATGTTCCAATGCCGGACCAGCTCATCCACAGAGTGACCGTCCACATCCAGGGTAAGCTCCCTCAGGACCTCCTGGAACCGCTGGGGTTCCATCAGCCTCCGAGGGCGGACCATCCTAACTGGTCCCTTCCCCTTCTGGAGGGGGCGCGCTAAAAGACCGGCCTGAAGGAGGTAATGGTCCGTCCACGACAAGGGCACCGCTGTCACCTCCCCCACAACCGGACCCCCCGCCTCAAGGCCAGAGCCGAAGATCAGGTCGAGGATATGTCCCCCCACGTGGGTCGGGCAGATCACCTCCTGGGACAAGTTCATAGTTGCCATGGCGGCCATGAACTCCCGCTCCGCCCCAACAAGGCCGGCATCGGCGTGGACGTTGAAGTCCCCCAGAACCAAAGTCCTGGGGGAGCCCAACACCACCTCCGAGGCCAGCTCCGCTAGAGCGGTAAGGGATGCCGCCGGGCATGAAGGGGCCCGGTACACCAGCAGCACCCCTAGCTTGCCCCCAGCCAAATCGATCACCACGTGCAGAGCCTCTACACCCACAATCTCCGGCACTGGATACCTCCTAACAGGCCAGTCTTCCCTAAAAACAATAGCTACGCCTCCTCCCCGGCCGCTCATGCGGGGCTGATGCTGCACGGCATACCCAGCTGGAACCAGATCCGCCAAAGTTGGACCGGCCAGATCATCCAGCCAGGTCTCCGTGATGCATGCGAGGTCCACGGCCCCATCCACGATCAAATCGTGGATAATCGGGGCCTTGTTGACCACGGACCTCGCATTCATCAGCACCAGCCCCCCACGCGCGGACCCTGGACCCGGCACCTCCCTCCCCCTTAGTGGGGGGGTGATGACCTCCACCTCCCTCAGGCACCGTGGACCCCTAGGGGCCCGTGCCTTCCCACCCCATGGACCATACCGTCCGCGCCCCATCACGACCCCAATGGCCATGCCCTCCCCTCCGTCCACCCAATCCCGGCCCTTCAGACCCGGCTGCTTGCCCTCCGGCCCTCCCTCCCCCCCTCCCCCCCATAACCCTCCCCCCCCCAACCATACCCTCCCCATTCTCCCTCGGTCTCCCCCTCTCACGGGGAGACCGAGCCACCCCCTCCCCCCCAACCCTCCCGGTCCTCCCCCTGCTCTCACCAGGGGGAGTCCCTGGGTCCACCCCCCACATTACCCCCCGTGTCAATACCCCCACCCTACCACCCTAGCCCTGAAAGATAAAAAGCCTGCCCAATAAAAAACACAAAACCCCCCTGCCCCCCTGCAGTCCCCCAGAAGTGCCCCCGAAGTGCCGCGCCCTTTGGCCGCGGCCCTTCGGCCGCGAGCCTGCGGCCGCAGCCTGCGGCTCCAGCCGCTGCCTGTGGGCTTTTAGCCCCTGCTACTTCCGGGTGGGGGGGGAGGGGACAGGACAGCCCACGTGGCTGCCCTCTGCGTTCCCCCCCCTGCCCCCAACTCACAGTTTTTTTGTTCTTCTTGTCCCCGCAGGTATCCTGCGGGGACGAAGCAGCGGCGGCAGCGGCCCCAGCGACGAGCAGCAGGGCAGGTGATGATGGGAGCGGCGTCGGCGTCGGCGTGGAGGCAAGCCCCCCCCCGGCACCGGCAGCAAGCAGGTAAGTATTGTTGTTTTATATTGTACACCGCCCCGAGCTACCTTGGCAGAAGAGGGTGGGATAGTGAATTTTTAAATAAATAAATAAATAAATAATCTAGTCCAACCCTCTGCTCAATTCAGGAAACCTGCAGCTATAGCATCCCTGATAGATGGCCATCCAGCCTCTGTTTGAAAACCTCCAATGAGGTCCACAACCTCCCTAGGCAATTTGCTGCACTGTTGAACAGCTCTTACCGTTAGGAAATTCTTCCTAATGTTTAACTGAAATCTGTTGTCTTCGTAATTTGAGCCCATTGTTTCTAGCCTTGCCTTCAGGAATAAGAGAGAATACGTCTTTGCCATTCTCCCTGTGATGGCCCTTCAGATAGTTGAAGACAGCTATCATGCCTCCCCATAGTCTTCTCTAGGCCAAACATACCCAGCTCCTTCAACCTTTTCTCACAGGACTTGCTTTCCAGACCCCTGGACTTCTTTCTCGCCCTCCTCCTCTTTAATCAGTTCTTTAATCAGCTGTAAATCCACCTAATGATGGTATCATCTAGCCCACATTTTACCAGCTTGTCAACAAGGATATCATGGGGAACTCTGTCAAATGTTTTGCCGAAATCAAGATAGATTGCGTCCACAGCATTCCCATGATATACTTTAGCTTTAGATTGTAAGCTCTCGGGCAGGGTCCGTGCCTATCTTATTCTCTGTAAAGCGCCAGGTACATCGCTGACGCTATATAAAAGCTACTACTACTAATAATAATAATAATAATAATAAACTAGTAACTTGTTCAAAAAGGAGACAAGATTTGTTTGGCATGACTTATTCTTGACAAATCTATGCTTTATAATCTGTTCTAGTATCTTTCCAGGTATCAGTGTCAGGCTGACTGGTCTATAGTTTCCTGGGACCTCCTCCCCACCCCCACCCACCTTTTGAAGATGGGAACAACATTTACTTGTCTCCATTCTTCTGGCACCTCACCCATTCTCTAAGAGTTCTCAAAGATGATACACAGAGGTTCTGAGAGAACATCAGAAAGTTCCTTCAGTACCCTAGGATGTAATTCATCTGGCCCTGTAGACTTGAATTCGTATTCTTTATCTATCCTGAGCTGCAATCCGTTCCCCTCATCATTCATGCTACTTTTGCCAGGTTGGACACATTTTCCCTTTTGGGAGAAGATGGATGCAAAATAGGAGCTGAGTAGTTCGGCCTTTTCTTTGTCATCTATTAACATTTCATCATCTTCACCAAACAGCGGACCTACCGCTTCCTTTTTCTTTCTCTTCTAACATACTTAAAAAAAAAAAAAAAACCTTCTGTTGTTCTCAGCATCCCTTGTTAGCCTCAGCCTTCTCCTGACACCGTCCCTACAAGTCTGGGCTACTTGTCTGTATACGTCCCTTGTGACTTGTCCCATCTTCCATTTCTTATACATGTCGCTTTTAATTCTCAGCTCATCAAAAAGCTCTTTGTGCAGCCACATTAGTTTCTTTAGATGGCTTCCATTTTTAAAATGTCATTGGAATTATTTGTGATTCAGCCTTCTGTATCTTATTTTTCAGAAACTAATCCCACCCAGCTTGGAGTCCTTTCTCCTTAAGTTTATCTAGCCATGGGATCCTGCCTAGCATTTCTCTAGGTTTATTAAAATCAGCTTTCCTAAAGTCCAAGGTACACGTTTGACTATGCTCACTGTAGCAGGGGGTCTTCCTAGGGCCACACGGGGGTACTGAGGTATCTCTAGGGAATTAGCTCTACCCCTCTGCCACGCCTATTCAGCCCTCAGCCTCGGCTTTCAATCTCCTCCCTGAGGAAGGGGGTACCCTCCTATAGGACCCAACACAATCTCGCTCAGAGGGTATTAGTCCACAGTCCTTAATTAAACTCAGTGTCCGGTATACACAATCCCTGGGGCTGCCGGCTCAGTCGCCTCCACCCTGCAGGCCCTGCAGTGCACACGAGCAACCCCCAAAGTCCACAGGAGCCAGGCCTCAAAGCCCCTGGCTCACAGTAAGCCTCCCCCAGACAGGAGGCTCCCTCCTGGGCATAGCCTCTCTCACTTGCCTGGGTCCCTCTGGTTCTCCAGTCTTCAGCACCTTGGAGAGCATAGAGTGAGAAGAGGCTTCAGGCTTCCTCCAGGGAGATGTTACTCCTTCAAATCCCAGGCAGAGACTCCCTTCTACTCTGCCTTGCCTCTCCTTATATTCCACCAGAGTGGGCGTGGCCATGCGTCTACTCCTCAGTCTTAAAGGGCCAGTGTCCTGCCCACTTTGTCCCTGGAGTTATCAGCCTGTTCTCCCCACAGACTGATTGTAGCTATGGGCTGGCTCTCCCAGGCCCATTCGCATGTGCTCAGCCCTCCAGCTGGCCCACTCAGCTGGTCCCCTCTTAAAGCGGCAGCAGCCCCACAGGACTGCTCCCTGCTACACTCACCTTTACTTTTATTAAGATCATGAATTTCAACATTTCATGATTACTTTCCCCGCCCAAAGTTCCTACTACTTTCACCCCATTGACCAAGTCTTTCCTGTTGGTTAGGATCAAGCCTAGGATAGCCAACCCCCTCATTCCTTCCTCCACCTTCTGAAAGATGTAGTTGTCAGCAAGGCACACCAAGAATTTACTGGACATTCCTTGCTTAGCAGAGTTTATCTTCCAACAGATATCGGGGTAGTTGAAGTCCCCCATTACTACTATTTTCTGCCTCTTTGAAAAATTTGCAATTTGTTTTCAAAAGACATCATCCACATCTTCTGCTTGGTCTGGTGGTCTGTAGTAGACTCCAACAATGAAATTGTTTTTATTTCTTTTACCTTTTCTTTTTATCCAGATACTCAACAGAACTGCCATGCTCCCTCTCATGGATTTCTGTGCAGGTGTAAACATTTCTGACATACAATGCTACTCCCCCTCCCTTCCTGTTGTATCTAACTATGATTGTCAGTACCAGGTACATTGTTTGTGGTATATAAATAATCATCACCATAGTATTTTCTGTTGCCTTCTGAAATCTTCTTAGCAATAGACTCCAACCATGCAAATAAGCTTGGAGAAGAAGAAAGATAAGTGGTTTGGCTGCTGCTAATATCCTATTCAGCATTATTCATGATGGCCTGAGTAGGTAGCCTAGGCCCAGCAGCAGCGTGGCTAGGGGATGGCTTCTGTAGCCACTGTGTGGGAAACAACCATGGTCTGAAATGATGGGAATTGGGGCCAGGAAAGGGAGACGGGCAGGAGTGGCCTGATAACAGAAAATCTTGGACTAGTTTGTAGGAGCAGTAACAGAACATCTTTCTGTCCATGAAATTTCTTAGGTGCCTCTCTCATCTTTTTAATAGCTGGATTTGTTAATTAAATCAGTTAAATTTGTGTGAAAGTGGAAGAATCATCTGTGAATTCCTAAGGACGATAAGCAGGGCTGCTGGAAGCCCATCATGGTGTTTTACAATAGCAATGTCGATCTATGACACAAAGTCTTGGAAAATAGGTTGGTTTTTTTCTCTATTCTCAAACATGCATTGCTTTTACTGCTACAAGAGAGTGAAACTGTTATTATATTAATATTTTTAAAGATTCCAGAAAGGCCTTTCCAATATCTTATGCACGAAGCTAAGCAACAGAGCCTTACTGTGCTTTTCACCATGTGAACAGTTTAGCTTTCCAGATCATCAGTGAAAGAGACAAAACAGTACGGTGATATCTTTTATAGGACCAGCTTCAGTTAGTGGAGGTGCAAGCTTTCAGACCTCACAGGGTCCTTCATCAGGCAAGTCAAGAGTCAGAAAAAATCCTATATTGGCTTGTGAAACCCATGTCCAAGTTGAATCCATTGTGTTTTGTATTCAGTAGGACTATGAATTTCCGTTCCCAGGCTTGCCTTTTGAAGGTGTTGCATAGGTTCCTATTTAGGACAAGGACAGAGGTCAGGAATAAGAGTGGTCACTTTGTGAGAAGTGACTGCCAACAGTTGATCTTGTGCTCTTGTCCTCAATCATTTTCTGTGAGAGTTCATATGTTTGTGCAGGGCTTGATGGGTTTCACCTACATAGTTCCCGTGGGACCAATTGGTGCACTGAATGAGGTAGACTGAACCTCAAACAGAGGCTGGGCGGCCGTCTGTCATGAATGCTGTAGCTGTGGATTTCCTGCATTGAGCAGGGGGTTGGACGAGATGATGTTTGAGGCCCCTTTCAACTCGAAGATTCTATGATTAGACTAGATTTTTGGATTTGAAGTTGTGGGTCCCCTTGTACTTGGAAAGGATTTCCATGGAGTGTCTGGATGCTGTTCGCAGCAGAGATGTGTAGGCACATTTTACATTTGTTCTGGCAAGGTCTTCTTCTTGTGTGGGTGGTGGTGTTCTGAGTGGTGTGGAGCTTGCTACAGATAATTAGCTGAGAAAGGTTGGGGAGTGCAGTTGGAGGGTTCCTTCCTTCGGTGCCCCGTTCAATGTCATAGTACGGCTAGGGTGGGCCTGGGCTCATGCCCTTATTACAGGGCCTACTAAGGGAGAGGAAGGTGCGGTTTTCCTAAATAGTGACCCTTCCCAGGCTTCCAGCCAGCCCTGGCCTCCCCCCACAAAGGCTGTGGTACCACTCCAGCTCCTAGTGAGCTCCCCACCTCCCCCAGAGCAGCAACAAACCCACCAGGAAGGAGGTTTCAGTGAGGCCAGCACTCCACTCCTGCCAGCTTTGAAAACTTCCTTCTTGGTGGGACCCTTTTCAAGCGACTTGTAAAGTGCCAGCGATGTACCTGGCGCTTTACAAAAAACAAGACAGACACGGTCCCTGCCCGAGAGCTTACAATATACATATCTTTGAAATATCAACTAAAAGAATCCAATATGACCCCTGTCCTCTGAATAAAGATGTGATTTGAAGAATTTAACATATTTAAGGATTAATTTGAAGCAACTGAAATAATTAATTTTTGTATGGACATATAATTTAAGTCCTGAAAGATGCAGATAACGTTTTAAGCATATGATATATTTTTAAAAGACTACCCATAATCAGTCTAAGGGTAAAAACAGACATGACTGCAACCCGTTGTGTCCAGCTTTGGCCTGGACCTCACCTGCACATGTGTTTAGGTGTTGCCAGATGTTGACCAATGTCGGCGACTAGTCTGCACTGTGACCTCGGAGTTTTTCCGAAGACACAGCCTGGGCAATGGCCTGCCCAACCGAGCCAAATCAGGCTTTCACATCTGTTCCTGGGCTGCTAACACAGCATGGGTGGGGTCCATATTGGCTGCCCATTATGGCGTTGGGTGTAGCATGGGGGCAGCCGACTGCATGATTGTGGTTCTCCCCACCCTCCCCCAACACCTCGATCACCGTCACATTTGTTCGGTGCTGCAACCCAGACCATGTCCACCGTTGTTTTCCTCCCCAGGCTGGGCCCACACTACTGCACCACCGGGTGATTTTAGATGTGCCAGCCTCTCTTCTTGCCATGGTCCAGGATCCGTTTTGGATCCTGGACAGGAATCAGGCCGTCCGTCCTTTAGACGTACCACACGTAACATCTGAAATCACCCACCATCATGTATATTTTTACCCTAAATTCTCATTCTATACTCTATACTCTTCACCACACTGTTTGAAAGCCACTGCAATACTAGAAGCATCAATGCTTGTTTTGAACAGATGTTCTCAAACTAGGATGGGACTTCAAGAAGAATCATACTACACATGAATGAGGTAATGATCCTAGGCCTGAAAATTAATCTTCATTCAGATTCAATTTCTGACGGAATCTGGTTGCTTCAGTCGATCCAGCAAAATGTGGAATGAAACACTGTTTTGCTGGGTCACTCAAAAATTCCACCGCCATTTTCTCTGTGGTACTGCACATATACATAATTACTTGATTGGAATACTGATCAAAATTTCAACACCCATTCCTTTTTCGCAGAACTGTTCCACAAAAATGGAAGGGCTGTTTCAAACCAGTCATACATGATTCTCATTGATATTTGGCAATATTTATATTGTAGTCTGGGGTCACAGGATTATATTTAAGTCTCAAAAGTCCCTCAGGCAAAGAGTTGGAAAGTCATTGGTTTTGAGTATGGGTGCCACATGGGTCACAAATATGAGAGAGACAGAAGACAAAGTACTTAAGATGCTAACTTTACTGGACCAATTTCTATTGGTGAGAGTGCAGAAGTTTACAAAAGCTTGCCCACTCTCACTCAATGAGGCTCATCCAATAAAAAAGGTCTTCCACCTTTGTGTGTGTTTGTCTTAGGCTCTTACAGAGTTTCTTTAATAATAGTAACAACTCTCCCACTTTTCTCAATATAGTCTTCCACCTGGGTTTTCCTGCATATGCAGATATTCTAAAACAAGTCAGAAATATTAGTTCAGCTCCAAACAAAATCTACTTTCTTGTTGCTGAAATATGAGATCTGCTTTATTAACAGAAGTCTTTCCAAAATAAACTTCAGACAGATCCTTTGTGTGTGTGTGTGTGTGTGTATGTGTTTGTCTTAGACTCTTAGAGTTTCTTTTACCCAGTCTTGCTCATAGTTGGCTGTTACCAAGGTTCCTTCCCTCAGGACCTGTCCGGCCATAAATCCTATACTGGAAGGTTACCGCCACCCACCTTAGATTCAAGGTGAACTCTAGAAGGCCACACATGCTTCCATGTGTCAACAAGAATTAGCCTGCAGCTCCTAACAGGGTTCTTCAAACACCTGCTAACCAGGTGAATGAAAGGAGGTAAATCCTAACTCCCACTGCATGCGTGTGTGTTTATATTTTGTGTAAGCTTTTTGTTGTTCAGAAAAAGAAAACAATAGATCTAATTCTCTTCCCATTTAAATCACTGACAGAAATCCCACTGATTTCCAGGGGAGCAGAATTGTACCCAACATGAGAATATATTTATACAGATAAGGGAAATTATTTTGAAGCCTGGATGAATTTCCACTAGGGTTGCATTTCAGAAAATTACCTGTAATTTTAAGTATAAATACAGTGATACCTAACCATGCCATCAAGTTATTTAGATCATCATCTCAGCGGTGCTTTTCACTTTGTTTAGCGTTGCCATTTACAGTAAAGTCTGACTGAGAGCTTTCATGGCACTTTGCATGATTAGTACTTGAAAGAAAGTATTGTATTCAAATGCATCCGTACAACCCAATTCCTAGCACCAAGGGTATAATAAATAAGTAAATCATATTTTCCATGTTTATTTGCAATCTGCTGTCTAACGATGGCTTCCTACAATATAGGAGATGTGACTTTCAAAGTGAAGCCAGTTGCATATGTCAAGTACTTTTCCCTTAGACATTAATATTTTGTTCTCTAAGCATGTACCAGTAGAAAATGAGATGTACGGTTCATGATTTTTGTGTGTGTGTCTTCAAAGCAAGAAGGCTGAATTGAATAATGACTGATTAAATAACTTCTTAATAGTACAAGGGAGTATTAGTGACTAAGATAAAGAGAACAAATTTATAGGGATGTCCTAAGTATAAATTACATTTGATTAAATTTTTTAGATAAATCTTAGTGATAGTTTAGGTTAGGCATACCAGTGGAGATTTAAGACTGAACATACACATTCTATGGGTAATGAAAGCAATTGTAGATGGCAAATCTTTCACTGTCCTTTTAAGACCAAAAGCCTGCCGAGCAGTTTTATTGTATAAGACAGGCATTTGAGATGAGTACATGGTTATGTCCTAAGATGCAGTAATAACCAGATGTCAGAAGCAATAAAAACTTCCATTCAGCTTCTGCTCCATGAAGTTCTTCATAAATCTTGGGCAGTTTGGCGTGTACGTGGCATCAACAGGCTTTTGTGATGCAGAAGCCAGTCAGCAGCTCAAATTCTAAAGTGACATAGGGCCTTTCTGCATGGACACCCCACCCCTGCCCACGTGTGCAGGTGGGTGGGAGTCTGTGCAATCCCCGCAGCAGGCAGGTGGGGGTGCATGCGGCTCCACCCATCGCCCGTGCATGCAGTAACGGGCCCCAATGGCGGATGCTCAGTGTGTAGAGATGGGTGGAGGTGGGTGGGTATCTGTGCAACGGGCTGCCCACGCACTGCCCACCCACCACCGCCTCCACACATCCTCCCATGCACTTGCACCCGTTAGAAAAGGGCCTTAGCAATTGTGTCAGAACAGTGAAAAAGGGTTTAAGTAAAAACAATACGACTCACTGGATGTATTTAATTTAGCTTTGGTGGTCTTGAAAATCTAAACGGGCAAGAAGTTCATTTTAAAATTGTTTCTAATGTTCATTGGCCCTTTTCACACAGACATCTAACGCTGATAGAATGGGTGTTACATATTATTATACCTGTTGCAGGGCACCCATAGAGCATGCCTGCAGCCCTGCAACAGGTATAATAAAATGTAACACCCATTTTATTGGTGTTAGAGCGTCTGTGTGAAAAGGGCTATTGCTGGAAACTGAATTAAAACAATGTCATATGTTTAGCGTATGTGATTTTGTCAGACTTCTAGTCTTTAAAACACAAAATGGATCGAAACTAGGGCTGAACAAGAAACAAAACATTTTCTCATGAGTAATCTTGCAATTTTGAGAACCAGGACCAAAATCATGCGATCTCATTCCCAGAATGCGTTCTTGGGAAATAAAACAATAATAAAAAAATCATTGGGCATGCGCAAATGGCCACTGAACTGCTTTGTGCATGTCGTTCTCGTGCTGAAGCTGACAGATTGCATCATAGAGCCAGTTTGCAGACCTATGCCGTAGCTATGCGGGCAGCAAAGAATGAGTTCTTTGCTGCCCTCATAGCATCCACAAAATCCAGTCCAGCCGGGCTTTTCTGGGTGGTGCAGAGGCTGGTTAGTCCGGCCTCCCTTCACCTGGAACTGGAGTCATCTAAGGTCTGTTGTGACATGTTTGTGGAGAAAATCGCTCGTATTGCAGGACTTCGACGCTGTAATTGATATACACGAGGAACTGAAGGTTATGAAAGCCCCGTCTTGTCCAATTGTATGGGATCAATTTCAATCGGTGACACCCGCTGATGCAGCCGATGTTCTTGGGGCGGCTAAGGCCACCTCTTGTAGATCCGTGCCCGTCTTGGCTAATTAAATCTTGCTGGGAGACAATGGGTCTGTTGCTGGCTAGGGTGGTCAACGGGACTGTCTAAAGAAGGTGGTGGTGCGGCCTCTGCTCAAGAAACCATCACTTGATGCTGACTCCCCCGCTAGCTATTGGCCTGTCTCCAACCTTCCCTTTTTAGGGAAGGTTATTGAACGGGCTATGGCCGAGGCAGCTGCAGGGGCATCTTGATCGCGTTGGTTTTCTTGATCCCTCTCAGTCAGGATTTCCACCGGGTCATGGCACTGAGACTGCTGCAGGGGCATCTTGATCGCGTTGGTTTTCTTGATCCCTCTCAGTCAGGATTTCCACCGGGTCATGGCACCGAGACTGCACTTGTAGCTCTGGTGGATGATCTGCACTGGGAACGGGGTCGTTCCACCCTGTTGATCCTATTAGATCGGTCGGCTGCATTTGATACCGTTGACCACGAGATGTTGGTGATGCACCTGCGGGACTGTGCAGGGGTGGGCAGGACTGTTCTAGAATGGTTCCGCTCATTCCTGACCAGAAGAACTCAGAGAGTGGTGCTCGGGGAATATTTTTCATCATACCAGGACCTCTTGTGTGGAATCTCGCAACGTTTTGTTTTGTCCCCTCTCCTGTTCAACGTGTACATGCAGTCACTCGGCGAGGTGATCAGAAGGTTTGGTGTGTGGTGTCATCATCAATATGCTGATGACACCCAGCTATACCTCCCTTTTTCAACAGACCCAGGCCCAGCAGTCTCGGTGCTTACCTGGTGTCTGACGGCTGTGGGGGCTGGATGAGGGCAAACCGACTGAGGCTGAATCCTGACAAGACGGAGGTGATGTTGGTGGGTAAGCTGATGGAGATGGTGGCCCCCATCATTGACGGGGTCTGTCCTCCATTGGTTTCCCAGGTTTGAAGTCTGGGAGTGCTCCTCAATGCGCAGCTCCGTCTGGATATCCAGGTGGAGGCTGTGGCAAGGAGCGCTTTTCGCTAACTACACCTCATGCGACGGCTCCAGACAGCTCATATGTCTCAGACTCTGACATGGCCACCGTCATCCATGCTTTCATCACTCCAGGTTGGACTATTGTAACGTGCTCTACGTGGGACTACCCATGGTGACAGCTCAGAAGTTAAAGCTGGTGCAGAATGCGGCGGCCCGCCTTTTGGTGGGGATGGGCCACCGGGAGCACATTACACCGGTGCTCCATTCTCTACACTGGTTGCCAGTGGTTATCTGGACCTGATTCAAGGTGTTGGTATTGGACTATAAAGCCCTAAACAGCCTAGGCCCTGCATATCTATGGGACCGCCTCACCCCCCGGGATTTGGATCGGTCCCTGCGGTCATCCGGTGGGCCACACAGGAGAGAGCATTCTCGGTGGCCGCAACATGGCTGTGGAACCTGATCTCCCCTCATTTCAACAACGTTGTAAGAACTGGCTGTTCTGCCAGGTGTTTAGCGAGGGAGATGGGTGATGTGTGGGGGTTTGGGTTTGAGTGGGGTGGGCGGGGATGGGGGTGGGTATTTCGTACCTCGTTTTAAAGTTGTTTTAAGTGTTTTTCTATTTATATGATGTGAGCTGCCTGAGGCAGGAGGGGCGGGATAATAAAATTTTAAAATAAATAAAATAAATAAATGTACAAAATGGCAGCTGCCTTTAACCCAAAGGGTGGTGATGCTATTTCCACCATTTTGGTTAAGGGAGGCGGGCATTTGCGCATGTGCATTTAAAAAAAAAATTAAAAAAAATTTCTTTCCAAGAACTCAGCAAAAGTCTCTGTTTTCGAGTCATCTGAGATAAACCAAGAAGTGGGAAATCAATGAGATGTCACACTTTTGTGAGATCTCATTTCAGCCCTAATTTAATCAAAATGATCATTTGTGAATGGTTTCCTCTGCTCTTAAAGCTAAATAAAAATGTATTAAAATATAGTGACAAGATATCAAAAATAGAAATAAATACAATGATTGCAAAAACAAAACAGAGCCTCCAATTATTTAATCTTTTATTTACATGTCATGAACTGATTTGGAGCGTCTATTTCTTATGAGGCATCCATTACAGCCGCAGCAACGTAACTCCCAGTACTTTTAAGGTGTTAATGACATTGGCCCTTTTTAGATGGACCAGGAAGGAGCCACAGTCCGTGGGGGGGTGGGGGTGGGGAAATGGGTGGAGGCGGTGGTGGGTGTACGGCGCATGGGCGGTCTGTTACATGGACACCTACCCACTTCCACCCATCTCCATGCACTGAGGCACCTCCACTTTCCCCAATGCCTCCGTGCATGGGCGATGGGTGGAATGTGGGAGCCCGTACACATCTCCACCCATCCCCACCAGCAGTCACACGGACGCTCCCCGTCACCCACCCAGTCACCCACGTGGGTGAGGGGAGTGTCCTGTGTGAATAGGGCCCTAGTTACAAGTAGTTTGAATAAACCACAAGTAAAGGAACAAACTAACATGGACAGAAGGATGGTCTAGAAGGGTTTGCCATCTCTAGATGTCTCTGATTAATTTTACAGTAACCCTTAATTAGTCTGATCCTCCGTTAAATTGTGTATGTACACACATACATACATTCATTCATACGCCCACCCAACCATACATACAAACCATTCTGAGCCTTTGGGAGAGGATGGGTCAAAAATCAAAACAAAATAAACAAACAAAGCTTTCTGGCTATTCTACATTATTTTGGGTTCTATTTCATCATCTGGCGAGTTTAGGACTGACAGTGCAGGGAAGTGACTTAAGCTATTTTCCCTCCCACTGGTCACAATCCCAAACCCCCCTCCGCTATGGAGCTCACATGGCACAATGTTCTTTTAATGGGGGTATGTGGGATCCACATGCTGTGTGTGTGGGGGGGGGCACAGGATTGGCGCCAATGTTTTCAGCAGCAGTGTGTAAACAGGCCCCAAATTTTAAGAGTTGGATGCGTAGAGCCAGTCATCTAAGTCCTTACTTTGAAATGTAATAAATCAATGAAAAATTAAAAGGCAGTCAAACAGAGAGAAGCGTGTTGGTGCGCAGGGCCGTCCTTACTACTAGGAGACAGCCCCAAGCTCAACTATTTTCACTACTTCTAGAGGCCACAATTTTCACAATGGCAGGATGTGAGGCCCACACTTGCTCCCAGCAGGGCTCGACCACCCCATGGGACCTGCAGAGGGTACCCTTGAGGGAGTGGGGCCACCAGAGGCCCCCCATTTTATCTTTGTCCTGGGCTCTGCAAATTCTAAGGCTGGCCCTGATGGTGACGGAGGAGAGACTAAGACACAGAAACACACCTTCTACTCTACTGTCCGAAATACAAGCAGCGAGTGAAAGGTACTTCTTATTATCAGGCATCATACAAAACTTCACATCCAAAACGGATGAGGAGAAACTGTGTCTGACCCAGGAGAGGGGGCAGAGATGGCATTGCACTACGTAGCACCCTGGCATTGGATCAGGGTTAGAGAGTGATGATGAATGGACCCATAGGATCAAATCCTGAATATGGGGGCTGACCCCCAACTTGGGTGGTTCACATCAGCCTTTGACAAGTACTTGAGGGATCTGTCTCGCTCTTACCACTTTGGCAACACTGGTTGAGCTTGTCTTGCTAATAAAGTATCACTTAATTGCAGGACACACACACATACTCCCCAACTCATATTCTGACAGATAAGTAAGCTTGAAATTTACACTTTGAAGTGTACACACACACTTTCCTGTTAATTATGCAGATAATCAGAAATTTAATTATTTTATTTGTGTAAAGAGAGGTGGGCTGGTAAGGGGGGGGGAAAGCATTTCTCTTGTATAAATAGCAAACACTCCTGCTTCCCTTGGGGATGTACAAATTCCCCACGGCAACGGGAAAAATGAAAGATTTCTGCTCTGTTTGGTGCTCACAGATTTCTCACACACCTTCAAAGGCAAAATATCTTCCCTTTAAAAATGACAAAAAATGCCAGCATGCATTAAAACTGCTAAGAGAAAGAGAAATGTCTCAAACATACAGGATGAAATCCTGGCTCTACTAAAATTAGTGGGAACTTTGCCCTGGATTACAATGGATCCAAGACTGTTGTGGCCGGCTTTGTACAATAATTTGATTTAGGGTTTTACTATCCCCACCCCCCTTGAGCACTTCTGCAATCTCAAAGCTTCTACAGTCCTAGTAAATGGTGTTACAAAACATTTGCTATTGGCTGTTTATTCCATGATTTTAGTCCTTATGGAGGGAGGGATGAGGGTTATGGGGTGTTCATGAATCATCTCTAAACAAGCTACAATATTTACCAGTTTGTTTGATTTGTGTTTTGTGACAGCATCGTAAGTCACACAGTATCACTTCTATGTCCCAAGTGGGTTGACCAAAAGTAAACAAACATGGTGATATGTTGAGAACAACATTCACACTTTAGTTGTAGTTATTTTTTAAACCAAGAACAGAATACGCTAGGCAAGGGAGGGTCCTTTAACTCAACTAACACTAATGCCCAAGCAGCATTGGAGGTTCTCTTCTTCCACTACTGTCTACTCCCACCCTGTCTGGAATATTTGTTGTGATGCTCTGACTAGAGATTTCAGAGGCCTTAAAGTTCTGGGGTCCAATCAGTCAGGAAGTAGCACATCTCAGGAGGTGACCTTTCTCTAGAGGATTTTTTGCTGCTTAGACCATTCCAGGTTCACATAGATGGTCCATTCCAGGTACCAGATGCAACCTTGGTCCTGAGGAAGTGGTTCTAGGTTGCACTCAAGTCTCCATCACCTTAAATTGAGGTTAAAATTGATTCTCCTGTCCCTCCTTACAAAATCTCAACCCTTCCCCTTCCACCATGCAAAGATCATTCTAAATTGTCATGAGCACAAATATTAGGGCAAATGCCCTTGTGGATATGAAACCCAAGAACATTCCACAGTCATGCCCAATAAGAGGTCATTCACGTAAATCGTTGCAAACAAAACAATCATGAATAACCTGCAAAAGTGAAGCCATGGTTCTTATTTGCAAGAGCATTTTGCCACTGTATTAGCCATGTCTAATCATGAGTATAAACATACCACCTCACAGGGTCAAACGGCCTCCTTTTTGAATACAGTTTGTGTTCTTCCCCGCAAGGTTTCTTGAATGCCAACTGGATTAGCTTGAAAGTAACAGTAATATTCAATAGCTGGAAAGGTCAGAGAAAGGCATGTATTGTATTCTTGTATATACAAAGGTTTTATTTCCTGTTTGAAAGGTGGAAATAGCTGATAGTCCTGTTACCAGTAACTTGTACATGGAAAAACCTACTTTTACTCAGCAGTTCTATTCTATCTGTGTATTTGGAATGAAAAATGCTTACATTTTTCACACACACTAAAGGTTTTGTATTCCTTTACACCCTAACGTCCAACATCACTCAATTATGGGAGAACTGAGATGGATTATGTTCTTCTTCAGATACCCACAAAAGAATTGCTAAATTTCAACGGCATAGCTAGGGGAAATGGTTGGTTTCACTGATGTAACTTAAATGCTGTATTTGGCCTATGCTGATATGAACATGCAGGATGGAATTTTGACTCTCTAATCCCTGTTTGCGTTTCTGATACCCACAAACAAAGGGGGAAATTCTTCCCTTTACTGGTCAAATTAGCACATTTCATCAGGACTTACAGAGGGAAAATAGCCATAGGATCGCACAATGTAATGTTTAGAGTCACTCTTGGAATAGAACTACATCTTGGGGCCACCCTGTCTATCATTGTGCATGTTTCTATTACTACTACTAATCATTTCTAAAGTGCTACTAGGCATACGGAGCACTTTTACAGTCACATATATTTGGAGACGGATCCCTGGCCAGTGGGCTTATAATCTAAAATGGACAAGGGTGAGTAAAACACAGGGTGAGAGAAATTCCCATTGTATGGATGGAAAACTGAGGCAGAGAGGTTGTGACTTGCCCAAGGCCACCCAGTGAGTTCATGGCTAGGTGGGATTTAAACCTTGGCTTCCCAGGTCCAAGTCCAGCACCTTGTCCATTACACCAAATCCAAATCTTTATTAGGCTTACCGCAAACTGCCATTGCCCAAAGAAAAACACAAACCTTAAAACAACCGATCCATTACACCACACTGGCTATTGTGTGATGATGACAGTTTGGTGTCCTGTGAATGACAGTGGTCATTCAGGGCTGCCCTCAGGGCTCCTAGAGTGGTGGCCAGCCTCTCAGCGCAACCGCTGTACGCTGCCTTTGTCTTGGTCACTCCCCACATGGGTCAAAGCTAGCCTGCCCTTAACCATGCCCCTCCTGTCTCCAGCTGTTGCCCCAGCTTCCTGGTCAGCTTATTATTTATTTATTTCGCTACTCTTTTACCCAGCACCCTGCCGCTCACAGAGCAGCTCGGGATAAAGTGTGCTGGTAGCACCAGGAAACTAGGTGGAACACCACACCCCTTTGAATGTTGCTTTGTTCTGTTCCCAGTTCTTGATCCTTTTAGTCTCAATCCCGCCTTATTCCCACTCGTGGTCTCCTTTGCCTTGCCCCTGATTTAGTCCTGGTTCCCCTCACCTTAGCCCTTCTGTTCTCCCCTTTCCTGTTATTTATTTATTTTATTCATTTATAAGTATTTATTAGCCGCCCCCTCATGCCTACGGCATCTTGGGGCGGCTTACAGCACAAAAACACACAGTAATAAAATTCCTTAAAAAGCAATTTAAAAATACAGAACCCCATCAACATAAAAAACTCTTTAAAAACTGTTCTACCTTTCTTCCTCTCTCTGCTCTTCTTCCATTCAGATTTGGTCTCTCTTTGGTTCTGTTTCCCTCTGTTTGCTCCCCGGTTCCCCTTGGCTGTGCTCTCTTGCACCCCACCCTACCTTGCTTCCAGTACTTGCTCATACCCTCAGCCTTGCCTCCGGTCTTGTCTCCCAGCCAAACCTCACATCTGCCCACATACTGGATGCCCATCAATCCATGCCATCCTGACAGGTGGTGGAGGGAGTGTGTTATTTTGTAGACAGTCAGGGAATGGCCAGAGGAAGACCAGGATTTCACAGATTCTCCAACGATGGAATAGGGTGGGGGCATGGTACACTGGGGCATGAAGGCTGCTCCTGTCACATTGCCCTGGAAGATACTAAAATCTGGTATTAGTTCTTTTAATTAATGATGAGATTGTACTGAAGTAAACTATGCCTTACTCAAAAGGGTAAAAATGCACAAACAGCCATTTCCCCCAGTCATGAGTCTCAATCAAAAATAAAGTATGTGACAAAATCAAGAGGGTGGAGGGAGGAGAGGAACAGTCTAAGGAACTGAGTACGGTTAATGTGTTTATCCTAGCACTTAACAAAGTTTGGAAATCTTTCAACCTTTATTTGCCAAAGGCAAATGGAAATGCTTACCAGAGCTTGCCCCCATGGTAGAAGTTTTTAATAAATAAATAAATAAATATTGTGCTGATGTTTTCCTTTTGAAATGGTTCACATTTTGCAATTCCGTTTCAGGAAGGAAATAATTTTCATTTTGACCTCCCACTGTCTCTCCAACATCAGAGAATGTCTCTCCCTGCCGGAGAAGCAACAGGGGGCAAAGAGGAAAGCAGCTTTCTTCCTGAGACTTTGGGCTAAAAAAAAGAAAAAAAAAAAAAGATGTTGTCAATTTCAAAATTACAACAGTGGCAAAGTGTTTCTTACAATTTCTTCCTTTCATTTCTGCCTCCTGCTGCTTCTCCTATTGTCAGAACGGCAGCAGGAGGCAGACTGAAAGGACAAGTGCAGGCCCTTGCCCTTCGGCAAAACGTTAATAAGAAGAGAAACACCCCTACATCAGAGAGAATTCCAGAAGCTAGAAGAAGGGGTTTGGTCACCCCACAAGCTTATCAATCAATCATCATCATCATTTTTAGTTTTAGAGTTACATCTGCCAACCCCCAGACTAAACTACTCGACATACTCTAAGGAATACTGCTAGCACTTGCTTGCATTAAAACAACGATGTCTCATTTCCGGAGGATGGCAGGGTGAGGGGGCAATGCTCAGCATCGATCAATAAGATTTGGAAAGGATACAAAAAAAGGTCACAATTCCCTTCAGGTACACCTATTTGTAATGAAATTTACACACACACACACACACAGATTGTATAAGCTTTCTTTCCACAGGAAACCAAGTTAAAACAATAATAAAATAAAATTTAATAAAAATACATATATAACAGAACAGAACAAAACAAAGGTAAAGAGGGGATTAGACTTAAAACATGTTATGAAGGAAAGGGTAGAACTGAAAGGCTTTATTTAAGAGAGGGACTCAGCCAGATGTTCGAGAGAGAGCGGGGTGGTGGTGCAGGGGGGGATGGGTGGAGACTGCAGCGGGTACGCGGTACGTGGACGGCCTGTTACATGGATGCCCACCCATCTCCATGCACAGAGCACCCGCCATTGGTACACGTTGCTCTGTGCGTTGGTGATAGGTGGGTGGAGCGCGGGAGTGTGCACACACCCCTACCCACCCGCCACAGCGATGGCACAGACGCCCACCCACCACCACCCGCACACACGGGCAAGGGGAGGGGCGTCCATGCAAAAATGGCCTTAGTGGCCTCAGTCAGTGATTCTTAAGCTGGGGGGGTGCAGAAAATAATCTGGGTGAGCGCAAGAATTACAATTTAGGGCAGAAACTTCATTTCCGACCAGATTCTATTTCTGATGGATCTGGTCGATTTGATCACGGGGAACAAAAATCAAAATGAGTGAATGTTCCAGTTTTCGTTCACCAGAACACTCCATTTTTTTTCTCCTGCCATTTTGCATATGCGCAAAACAGAACTGGCTGTACTGCAAGGCGGTCAGCATTTTGTGCATGCCCTATGTGGCTGGTGCCATTTTGTGCGTGTGCAAAACGGCTGATTGGAATTCCAATCAAAAACTTTGATCAACTGAAATTCCGACTCAAATTGTGAAAGTCCTTCCATTTTCTTGGAACTGTTTTGTGAAAACGGAAGGACTGTTGCTCCCTCATTTTTGAGAGTAAGCACAACTTAAAATCAGAATAGTTCTTTAGCAGTATTCAAGCTGAAGTCTGGGCATGGTATGAAAGTGTTTAATGAAATCAGTAAACAAATGGGCTATAACCAGCGACCGTCAATGGGGAAAAAGCAGTGAAGATGGATCCCTGGCTATAACTCTCGGCACAAACTTCAAGTGATGGGTAACTTAACAACCAGGCCAAATAGCTGCAAATACCCTTGTCACTAACATTAAAGAAAGTAAGTAAAAGTGAATAACTTAAACGTGATCAAGGCAGAAATAAAACACTTTTCTTCCCTGCATATGGCAATGCGGCATTAAATGTAAGAACTGTGGGACTAAGGAGGACAGAGCTGTCGTTAATACCTCCACTTCAGAGAACAGTATGCTTACGGAATGCCATACTGACAATATGAAACCTATTTCTAGAATTGGTTGCGTTATGAGTGTTTTCAGATATTAATAAAATCCCATGGAGAACAGCCACGGTGGGGGTTATAACAGTGTTGCTGTGCCATGGGAACTGCTGTACCAGATGGTAAACCAGTGGTACAGCAGCAGAAAAGTTCCGAGGACTCTGTTTAAAAAAGCAGATAGAACAACTGAAAAGTGCACAAAGGAGCAAACAAAGGGTAAAAACAGAAGTGATAATGCAGCAGCGGCAGCACAGGTCGGGTTACCACCATGACACAACATAGCCGGGGTCAGATTGGGGAACCGATTATTCGTGATCCCGGCCAGGTCTGCTTTGCCCTTGACTCACCATGTGGGGAGAGGGGGGGGGAGAGAGGAGGTACACACATCTAGATGTGTATAAGAGACAGGTCCATAGCAGGTTACTATCTGTCACATTTGTTTTTACCCAATTTTGAGTATGATACTGATGTTCTTTCCAGGAAGTTTGCAAATGCTGTCGTCCCCCCGCCCCCCGAAGCAAGGCCAAAATAAAGCTAACCCTTTCTTCGCAGTTGAGAGGGGACAATTATGAAATTTTCAAAAATAAAATCACTAACATACCATACACTGGACTCGCATGATGCAAATTTATGAAGCCAGAATCATAAACTGTGATGAATCATAAGAAGGGCTTTAATCACCATCATGTCTGAAGGATAAAACAAGTTAATTCCAAAAGCCATCCATGCAAACTCTGAGATATTGCAAGAGTTTTCTAATCTGAGGTCAGAGATGCCTGCTACTGTCATCTGCATCATGTAAAGCGCTTGCCACATTACTCTAAGGACATGCAGATAACATCCAGGCTGCTGAAATCAACACAGGCATGCAGAGTTACAGTACTGCCTAAAGGGGGTGGGGGTGGGGATACAAGCTTATTTGCATAGGCTTTCAATACCAAGAGACATGGTTTTCTTTCTCACTGTTTTGTTTCTTATGGAAATTTGCTGAGCTTTGAGAGAAAAAGAAATTGAATGCTTCTTGGGATATGACAGTTACTTTGTTACCTGTGCCAATATGCTTTTCATGCTGATCCTTACTCAACTGGGCACTCACTACCAACAATATTTGTAAGAACAACATTGCAGCACGGATGGGGGTTTCTTTTCTGGAAGCAGCACCTGAGCCTCCGGAGCAGACTCATCATATCCCTGTATTTTTTCAAGCACTCATATTTGCTCATTTTTAAATGAAATTGGCCACATCTACTCTCTTGTGAGAAAACAGCCTAATAATTTAATGTTTGCATGCAGATTAGTGCAATCTAAGATAGGACATTGCTATGCTAGGTTGGTAGGCTATTAGCTAGGGGATTCTCCAGCATCTTTCATGCAAAGTAGGTCAGTTTCTAGCCATATAATTCTGATTATGTCAAAGTATTTATTCATGAGTTTCTTAATTCAACATACTTTAAATAAGTCATATTTATGTAAAAAAAAAAAAAATTACATCTAAATTATGGTTGCTAATGATCAGGTTATCCAACTTCCACACTCTACAGTGTCACCAACCCTAGGAAGATGAATTGTCTTTTCCTCATAACCATGTGCCTTGGAATAGCAGGATTGTTTTCCTTATTCTATTTTCTGTCTTCTTATTTTCTATTCCTTAAAAGTGAAAAGGTATTGGAAGGAAGGGAAGGATGCACAGAAACAACAGAAATCTATAGGTAGGTAGCATTTTATTCTGCATTGGCTTTTGACTTCCAAAGAGAGATTAGCATTCACAAACTAACTATCCTGTCTCCATCTCTCGCTTTTGCCTTATAACAGAGGAATTGACATAATCGTATACAAAACACAAGTATTAGGCTAGAATTATTCAAGCAAGACATTTGGATAGAAGTGCCAACCCTAACTACTACAAAACAACGACAAAGTTTAAACCAAATGATTTTTTAAAATAACCTTTTCTTTCTTTTTCTTTAACTTTTTTGGTGTCTTGGGTCACAGTTTAAAATTTTTCTTTAGAACTCTTTTGTTTTTAAAAAGACAGTGGCGATTTTCAAGTTACCTGTGGATCCGAGGAGCTGAGGCCAAGAAAAACACTGGCTAATGAGACATACAAAATCAAAGCAGCTAACAACGCTGGAGAGTGGATATTAGTTCATGTTATTTAGAGACTATGCAGTCGTCCAGATAGAAAAAATACCATGGAAAACTATTGTTTATTAGCACAACTGGATGGCCTAGCATACCTTTGTCATGTATGACAAATGAGAAAACATAACCAAAGGCATAGGAGGTATATTAACTAAACACTAACAGGTCTAAAAAAGGCAAACTCCCTTTCTTAAAATAATAAACTCATTAATTTATTTTACAAATAAGCAAAGCAAAAGCAGCAACATGTAACAGAATAGATAGATTTGAGCAGAAAAGGTATCCAAGAAAGTCTCTCTCTCTTACAAAATCCTTCAGAACAGAACACAACTTATTCCGTTACATGTTGCTAATTTTGCTTTGTCTATTTGCAAAATAAATGAATGAGTTTATTATTTTAAGAAAGGGACTTTGCCTTTTTAGGCCTGTTAGTGTTTATGTATGGCAAATCAGTCATACAGAGGCAGGAACCAAGATCAGAACATTCTGCAAACTTTCTATGGTCACTTGCTTCAAGAAACTACTATTGCCTTCATAAATGCTTGCATTTGTGATACCAACAACATTGCTTACAGACTTTAAATTAGGGGTGGAGAGCCTGTTCCCTTCTGCAGGTCTTTTTGAAAGTAATACAGTCTTCACAGGCTGGTTAGGATTTGGGAGCATGGGTGGGCTTAGAATGGGTTAAGGAAGCAGAGGGGCCAGATGCTGGATCTATGGGTATTTTCAGATGTTACGAGATCATGCTCAACCACAGTCTATTCCCTGTGGTGCGGAATGCCCTCGTAACGTCTGTTGGGGAACCGGAAGTTCCCCCCCAGATGTTAGTCACGCTCAATCCCCGCCGGGAATCTCATTCGCCACACAATCGGTTGGTCCGGCGGGGCCGGCGCCAGTCGCGTGATGAATGAGATTCCCAGCGGGGATGAAGGGGCCCGTCACGTCTGGATGTCAATCATGGCCCGGAATCCCCACAGGGATTCCGGGCCGTGGTCATTTCGGGCGGGCGTTGCGGCCACATTGGCCAGGGTACCCGCCCGTCTCCCCAGAGGGTGGGCGGTGGGGGAGCGTGGGGGGGCGGGGACATGCGACCGCACGTTGTGCCGTGTGGCCCCATCCCCTCCATGATTCCCTGCCGGGATCCCCTGGCACGTCTGTTGGCTGTGCCGGAGTGATCCTGGCGGGGAATCTAAGGGTTGTTTCTAAGGGCGAATGCCGTCCCGTCACGTCTGAAATCACCCTATGTCATGGATCCAGTCCCTGTCTTTGAGTGCATGGCCTCATCTCCTCTCCCTTCCCATCCTTTCAGTACTTGACAGAAAGGAATGAATCCATGGGTCATACACAGAAAATGGAAAGGGGACAAATAAAAAGCAGCCATGGGCTGGATATGGCTTCTGCACCAGAGATTCCCCACGCTGGGTTTAAGATCATATGGACATAAGTAGTGCCAGATGGTCCATCGAGCCCAGCATCTTGTCTTTGACAGTGGCCAATCTTGGTTTCTTGGGAGAGATACCCAACAGGTCCCAATGAACAATCAATTTCCTGTTATTCACTCCCAGCTCCCTACAGGAAGAAGTTACATCCCCTAAACCTACTTGGCTAATAGCCATTAATGGGTCTACTCTCCAAGAATTTATCCAATCTTGTTTTAAACCCAGCTACGCTACCGGCCTTATCCTACATCCTCTGACAACAAATTCCACAAGTTAATTGTGCATTGAGTGAAAAAAATACTTTCTATTTGTTTTAAATCTGCCACCACTTAGTTTCATGGAGTGCCCTCTAGTTCTAGTACTATTTGAGAGGGTAAATATTCTCTATCCCCTTACAATTAATTCTTAACATTCTGTTTGCTTTTTTGACCGCTGTCGCACTTTGAGCTGAGGATTTCAATGTATTGTCCACAATGGGTATTTTCAGACGTTACGAGATCACGCTCAACCACAGTGAACCACGCTCAATCCCACGGTGGGGCCAAAGCGCCTTGAATGCCTGTTTCGTGGGCGCCAGATGTTCACCACAGTCAATACCCACATGGGGTCAAAACCAACCATGCTTCCGGAGCTCCCCCCCGAACCATCTCCGAAAGCGTGGTCAGAGATTCCCGATGGGAACCAACAAAAAATAACGTCTGGCCGGCAACCACCAGCCAGAATCAAAGGAAATGATTCCCAGCCAGGGACAAAGCACGCAGCGTCTCTGCCAGGCAACCATCAACAACACAGGCCGGGGAGGGAGATTTAAAGGGCACACAGCAACAGCCAGGACGAGCCGCCCTGGCGCCTTCTGGGTGTGTTGACCACGGCCCGGCCCAGGATTGGTGTAACGTCTGTTGCGCTGCCCCGGGCCGCGATCTGGCGGCCCAATACCCTGCCGTGGTCCCGGTCCCGTCACGTCTGTTCGGGGCTTCTGTTGACCATGGGGGTGGTTGTTCGGTTCACCCCCGCCAGGAATCCACTGTGGTGAATCGGGACCGCGTAATGTCTGAAATCACCCAAGTCCTTTTCCTGAGTGGTTACTCCTAATTTAGAACCCAGCATTGTGTACATATAGTTTGAATTATTATATTCCCTATGTGCATCACTTTGCACTTGTCCACATTAAATTTCATCTCTCATTTAGGCCCTTTTAAAATGGGTCGTAGTGGGTGGGGGGATGGGTGTGCACCTGGGGTGGGTGGAGGTGGGTGTGCAGTCGTTCCCACGGGTGCACACCCATCTCCACACATGCCCACTGCTCCATGTGTGGGTGATGGGTAGAGGTGGGTGGAACGTGGAATTGCGCGCACACCCCCACCCACCCGCAGGCACCATTCCCACGGATGCCACCCACCCACCGCAGCCAGCGTTTGCATGGGCGCCCCCCACACCTGCGCAAGTGTGCGTTGGGGGAGGGGCATGTCGAGTCAGGGGTCTCTTTAGGTAGTAGTTGCCACGTACGCAGGTAGCACTGATACAAACAGGCAGTTAGCGGTGTAGACTTTATTCACCCTTCTACAGGATATTGGTAAGTTGAGTACACACCACCAGCCCTGGTGCCCTCTCAGGTGACAAAGGTCGTTACATTTGTCCATATCTTTTATAACTTTCCAAGTTAATTACAGCATTATAATATTCCCACCCAGAGTGACACCCCTCTATCATGACATGCTTCAATCTGATTGAGACCCCTGTTACATATAAATAGGCTCATTCATAGGTTATTCAAAGTTTTATGGCTGTCTCCTAAATTTTCGGTGCTTTCTTAAGGTGCCTCTGAGTCCAAGAGAATCACCCATCCATAACTGTTCCCTTGATCTCTTCCCCTTTCCTTGTCATGCCAAGAGAGACACACTAGCTGGGGTGTCAATCCTCCTGTGAGTCTGCCTGATGCCCTGATAAGACTTCCCTTATCTCATTTGCTCTCTGTTCCCAACCATCTCATGATTCTCTGCTCATGTCAACTTCTTAGCCTGACTTTCAAAGTACTATGAAGATATATACATCACCATATATGTGCCATCCTGTGTGCTTAACTATGTCATTTCCATAGCAGATCAGTATGGCCGTTTTTACAAGGACACCACCCACCCACCAACACCCATGAACACCCATCAGATGGGTGGGAGTGTCTGTCGGCTCTTTTTACAAAGATACTCTGACACCGATAAAATGGGTGTTACATTTTATTATACATGGTACAGGGCAACACTGCAGCCCTGCAACATGGGCCCTTTTCACATGAGATGCCTCCACCCAGTTTCACTGGGTGGAGGTGTCTGTGTAAACACCACAGGTGGTGGGTGTAGGTGCGTGTGTGCTCCCGCGCAACACCCATCTCCACTCACCACCCACCCACAGAGCAACAGACTCCAGTGCCGGTTGCTCCATGGGTAGGTGGTGAGTGTGTGCGCAACACACAATTTATTGGTGTTAGAGCGTCTGTGTAGAAAGGGCCAATGTCAACATGTGCGTGTGCACGCTCCCGTGACCCACTCACCAACACCCACGGAGTAGCCGGGAAGGAGCCACAGCGAAAGCTGTTTCCATCAGAAACAGGCCAGTCGCTTGTGCTTGAGCGATGAGGAAACTTACTGTTTTTTTCACTGTTTTCACCACTAGTTCCCATTTGGTAACTGCCATAGTTCAGTACTTCTGGTCATTCTTCCTAGGCAGAAGCAACCAAATGTTACATACCATTCCTTACGCATACCATTCCTTACGCTGCTTATGTTTGCTTGTGTACGATTGCAACTTCACTATGTAACTTTCATCATTTCCCTTATTGGTCCTTGTTTTGGCTCCCTGTGTTTTGATGGATGTTGTTTAAGGGCCAGCCTTGCTTTCTGCATTCTGATACCGAAAACTGTCGTAAAATGCTGGAAATGGATGAAAATACCAGAAACTAACTGCAAAATACCAAAAAAATACTTAAGGTTTTGTGGTGTAGTGGCTAGGTGCACATTACTTGAACTAGGAGGTGGGGGGGCGACTCCAGTTCAAGTTTAGCCTTAGCCAAAAACTCACTGGGTGACCTTATCCTAAGCTACCTCACAGGGTTGTTGTGAGGATTAAAAGTTGTGTTAAACTGTTCAATGGAAAGCGCTCCGAGTGCCATGGCAGGAGGGTGCTATATAAAAATAAAATATAGAAAAATACCAAAAAATGGCAGACAATCTCAACAACAGCAGAAGCATGGATTCAATGGAAAGTGAGGACATACTGATGAACAGTCACAAGCATACCCAAAAGGTAGGTATTTCCAGACAGCACGGGAACAGTCGTTCTCGTTTCAGCTCTACACCAGATGTAATTGGTGAAAAGCACTCCTGGACGACGATGCTACCATGACCATTTGAGCTGGCAAGATTGATCAGGTAACACTGATCCCAGTTAGCTGAAGAGGAAGTCATATCACCATCTGTTTGAGGGTTTTGTTCCATTTCATAACAACAGGAATTGTGCCGTGGAAATGAGAAGATTCTATGCATCAGCACTATGTTTTGCTCCAGCAGAAGCCATGTGGATACAAGACTGTGTTTTGCCCATGACCTTTCTAATCAATGAAAAAGGGGCACAGTCATTTCTAAATACTCTCAATTACCAACATCCTAATGTGAACTTTCTAAGTGCTCTTTTACTTACTAATCAAACTGCAATCATTATCCTTTTTGCATCTGCCTAGTTCTTCTGCTCTGATTTAAATGGCATATTTTGCTTCATCTTTAATAATCTTTCTTAGACCTTTATCCCAGTCTCTGTAGGCATTCAATAGGATTTAATTGTTGATTATACCATAGTCATTATCTAACTGCCTACTGTATTGGTATAAAAAAAAAATCCATTCACCACAATGGCTAACAAGGGCAAATTCACTGTTTAAATTAATAGCATTCTTTCAGAAAACAGATCCTAATTCTTTCCTCAACTGTTAAGTTTAAGACAAAGAGTTATTTGATATTAACCATAACAATAGCCTTGCTTGAGACAACAGTTTTAGCCAATAGCTGAGGCTGTTTCCTTTGTGGTCCAAGTATGGATTTTAGTGTTAAACTATTGATACTTTATAGAAGACGAATACGTACGTTAAAAGGCCATGTGACCCAAGGAAGAACAGAGACAGATCATCACATGGAGGTGACCAACTCTCAGTGTTTTATTCGGCCCATTAGCATTGCTAAACAATACACAGATAACAACATGCACAGCACCTGCCTATTCTTTTATATATTCCCCTCAGCCACAAGTACATACATTCATTGCCTAGAATAATGTCATCTTGCCGCAAGTTCTTTTCCTAAGGACTTTATAAATTAGCTATTTAAAAAAAGAAAATTGTTTTCTTCCTACTTTCATGAATTGGATGAAATATCGCTTCTCACCAACATTAAAAAAAAAAAACAGGCCCAAAGTATGGCATTCCCATTTTCCTCCAGAAAGTTAAATAATTTATGTTTGTCTGGATGCAAATAGATAACAGATAAAGTACCAGCAGCTGGCACACAAGTATACATAGCATAGATGCTGAATTTTGTCAGACAAATTTATTAAAAAAACCAAAACCAAATATTTCCACTGCAAATGGTACATGGGGGGGGTGGTTTTTATATATTTCTTCATCTACTTCCTCTCTCTGTTCCCAACCTAATGAGACCATAAAATGTTGCATGTATTTCTACCATGTCCAGCACAATAAAATAAGTATATATTTTTTGCCCAGTACAAAATAAATGTCCCCACTATGACCCTTTTCACACAGAGTCTAACACTGATAAAATGAGTGTTACATTTTATTATACATGTTGCAGGGCTGAAGGTGTGCTCTATGGGTGTCCTGCAACATGTATAATAAAATGTAACACTCATTTTATCAGTGTTAGAGTGTCTGTGTGAAAAGGGCCTTACATGGGCAGTGGTGGGTAGAGGGATGGGTGTGCTGCCATGGTGGGTAGAGGTGGGTGTGCACCCGTTCCCACGTGCGCACACCCATCTCTGCACACCTCCGCCCACAGAGTCTCCTCCAGTTTGCCAGATGGGTCTGTGGGTGGGTGATGGGTGGAGGTGTGTGTGTGTGTCAAGAGTGCACATGCACCCCCACCCACCGTCCGTGCTGTTCACACGAACACCCACCCACCCACCACCGTGTCATTTACACGGATGATCCCCCCCACATCGAACACCCTCCCACACACCCAACGGGGGGTGGGGGCATCTGTGTAAAAACAGCCAATGTCTCCACTATGTCATAGTCACATTTTTGTTCACTATTGTCAGAAAAAATGCATATTTTATGTAATGCCCACTGAGCATTTTTCTGGAATCACTTATCACTGGGGTTTATTTCTAACAATAAGGAATCACTAACAAAAATAAGTTTAGTCGACGTTCCATAAAATACGTATTTTTCTGACAATAATGAACAAAAACGTGACCATGACATATTGCTTGTAAGTCTTTGACAAATATGGTAAAAAGATGGAAGACTTTGCAAGAATGAAGTACAGAGAGCTATCCTACTCATGCTGTGTAAACGCTTTCCATTTTTAGAAGCATATCCTAGCAACAAGTAGACTGTGCTATGTAATGGTTTGGTGAATAAAGGAACAAAAATTGCAGATTTGCCTGTGTCTCCAGATTTTTTGAGTGACATTTGCTGCCACAACCCCAGGGAGTCAGGCCACCTTTCCCACAGGCTCATTCAAACAAAATGCCTAATACTCCTTCAGCAAGCTGGCTTTCCCTGTTGGGGTAGTTCCCTCACTGGGAGAATACTGTGTGATTGACGCCTTTGATTCTAAATTGTGATGCAGCATGTTCCACACTTGGAAGGAAACCGATGTTTATTGGTCTAGGATTCTGTGACACTAGGTGTAAATGGTCACGACAGCAGCTCTGGATCTGTCCATGGATGCCCCCATCACCCCTGGGTTTACCAGTCTGTGAGAAGGGCACCTGCCAGATGGGCCACATGGAGCAGGGTGGAGCTGCAATCTGGCGTGCTCCACAAGATCCAGAAGCATGCTGTGTGGAGAAGGGTGGCCAAACCCGGGGCAATGGCCAAATGTGGTGTTGCTGTCCATCTGTAGCGGTCACCTTCGGAACAACTCTGCATCCATCCGTTTGCCACATTCAACACCCCAGAGTTTTGGACAGGTGCCTAAAGAACTGTTATGGTGACTCACAGCTCTATGATAGGGAGCCATGCAGGTGGACCGCGGCCAGGGAATACCACTGGTCCATAGGATGTAGTCCAGCAGACCATGATGGTGACACTAAAGCAATTGGAAGACAATTAAATTTTCTGTATTTTAAAAGTGCATATGTGGACTGCTGACATACTAAAAATGTACACCTCCCCTCCCCACAGAAAACTAGTGTAAATAATTGTAACTCTTTATTGCATTAATTAGTATTAATCAGCATCTGTAAATCTTTTTTAAAAAATTATTTTAATTTTCCTTGTAATGTTATGTGCTAAAAGTATTTCTTTTTAATAAATAAAAGGCCCCCTTTCCTACAGAGCCTCTTGTCTTGTTCCTGCAGACAGATAGGCTATAAATGACCTCATTCTGATGCTATTTATTTACCTGCCATTGCTGGGAAGGTCACTGAAAAGAAGCACTTGATATTCGTATGTACGGAAACACAGAGACTGGGTGGTGTGGATGTGCCTGTTGTTATATTTGACCAGTGTTTGTGGATAAAAGCAATGCAAGTAGTCAGTGCCCGTCCAAATGATTTTCCAAATATCGTTAGAATGCCTTGGTGAGTTCCACCCTTTTGATGTCATTTCTGGGAGTCATTGGTCCTTTGATGAATGGATCTGGTATCGAGGAAGTCCTGGAGGTGGTGTATGCTGAAAATACTGTTGGTCATATCCTAACGGGCAAAGTATACGCACGTGCTGTATGTGGACACTTACTCGTTTCAACAACTGTAAGTACACTACTAATTGCTGAAGTTCTAGGTTACAGTATTCCGGTGGTGGAAAGCGATCCTGCAGAACCAACTTTTTCTACTTCAGTCACTGATGACAGCACCACATTAGTAGACAGGGAGCACAGCACTGAACTGTCTCCTGATTTCGGTGAACCTCTGGCGGTAGACATTGTAAACCCAACGATCAAATAAATATTCAAACTTTATGATGATTTGATTAACAAAGAAACCACCGTACAAGAGAGAACTTCATCTCCAGTTCTTCAAAATTTATCCTCAATGCTAGAAGGAGGAGGATTTGAAAAAGAAGAGTAGAACAGCACGCCTTTGGATTATGTACCTGTACATGGTGGATACTGCAAAGGCATTCATCAGGGCAGAAAGGACTGGAAACTGGATGTTACATTTGCAGAGTGTGGAACTCATGCTTCCTTTCTTCGCAAGCGCTGGACACAATAATTAAGTCAAGTGTGCTAGAGTTTACGTTCTGCAAATGAGAAGACTTACTGAAAGGTATCCAGAAGTGGACAAAGTGCTGAAGGAGGCAGAACAAGATGTGCGCTGGTGTTTGGACAGATAGGTTTACAGAACAAACACTTATGAAATCGGCCAAGAGCAGAGGAGGGATGACGTATGGAAGAAAAACAACAGAAAGCCAATGAGACCTGTGGATTTCGAGTCACCCAGCATGTGGTGCAGCTGTATATGCGTTAACCATCTTGACAGGGGTTGTAAGAAGCAACGATGAGCAGCACGTTGACCTTTCTAATGCAAGATTGTCAAGTGATTTGAAAGACTTCAACAAGAGCGTCCGATTTTTGCAAGACCACAATCCACTTCACCCCAGCTGCAAAGGCTTGGTAAATATTTTCAGCAGAATAATGGATAGCGAGGAAAAGTTGGACGTGGATAAAGCAGATGTGATTGGGCGTAAAATACAGGACAAATTAACTGGCAGTTCTTTCAACAATGTGACCATGCACAAATCACAGCAAGCTGTAACTATGAGAGTGCTGAAGAAAGGTGTTGTTATTGTAAATGAAACTCATCATGTAGACACACGTTTACTAACCCAGAAAATGCTGTTGGCTCTTTCCACAGACACTGAATTGTAGGGATCAGCAGACTGCTTTAAGTATGAGTTGTCCATGTCGCTGCTTGCCTTGTTTGATTCAAAAAACACAGCTTATGAGGAAGGCTAGAAAGTCAACTCTAGTGAAAGCTATTGAAGATATGACCGCAACAGCAACGAGTACTTCTACCACACTAGAGGGAACATCTTATGTTGTTAATGGAGGAGCACTATTGCACCTTCTTCCATGGCCAAAAGAAGGAACGTATTAGGATGTTCTTATTCAGTATAGAACCTACATTGCACAGAAGTATGGAAACATAACTGTTGTTTTTGATGGGTACGAGACCGCCAGTGTTAAAGATATGGATCATCTACGCCAGACAAAGAAAGCATCAATGACTGCAGAGTTTGTCAAGAAGTCAATAGTTACAATGAGTAAAGGATCCTTTTTCTCTAACAAGGAAAACAAACAGTGCTTTGTGGACATGCTCTGGAGATACTTTAAAAACAAAGGTCACACTGTAGTCCATGCCAAAGATGTCGCTGACACACACATTGTAAAAACTGCTGTAGAATTAGCAGAAAGCAGACATGTGACAGGCATTGCTGAAGATATAGACATACTAGTCCTTCTCTTGCATCACGGAAAAGGAAGCATAGTGATGCGGTCCGCAACACGCACAGGAAAAATCCATGACATTAGTGCCATGCAACAAGCGGTAGAAGTGGAGGAATGCAAAATTCTCCCTTTCGGTCATGCTGTGAGTGGTTGTGATACAACCAGCTCTATATTCGGAAAGAGTAAAACCTCAATATTTCATCACCTTCTAAACTAAAAAACCCGATCTGATTGGGCATCATTGTTTGGTGAGATAGAACAAGTCACTAAAGAACACCTGACTGTGGTAGGGCGCAAAATACTGTCAGTTATATACAGAGGGAATTAAGAAAATCCAGGCCATGACAAATTGCGATAAGAACTGTACATGACGAAAATCTCGACAGCTAAGAAGAAGCTTCATATTGCACATCTACCTCCAATGGTTGATGCTGCAGATTACCACTTGTGCAGGATACATTACCAATGTGAGATATGGACAACACTTGGAGGTAACAAACCAGATTTTAAAAAAATAAAAAATTGGGATGGCACCTTTTATATGGACAACTACAGCCCGTAACTACAAAAAAAGAATCTGCACCCAAAAAAATGACTAAAGACAATTTGCTGCACCTGCAAAATCACTGTGGGTGAACCTTATGGTAAACGATGTAGATGCCAAAGTTACGGTCTTGCAAGTTACGGTTGCTTGCAAACACTGCAGTGGAATCAACTGCACAAATGCATTACCAATTATTAGTGATGAGGAAAAGGAATAAACAGCAACATTGTTCTTAATGTTCCAATGCACATGACCATTGCTGTTATTTTGTTTCTCCGTTATTTCAAGCTTGTGAACTGTTATGATGATCACATCAAAACTTGGGAAACATTAAACAAAACACATTTTGAAATAATGTAAAACCTTACATTTAAAAATGGATTACATACAAATTTGCATAAAATGTACATAACGTTTTTAAAAATTGCGTAAAACATCTATTAAAATAAAATTGCCTAAATATTTGCATAAAATTGGCATGAAAACTGAATTTATGTTGAATCATTTTTTGGTCAGATCACTTGAGGTTAAGGCCCTTTAGGTTCAGTTTTCAATAAACCTTAACATCAAAAAATATCAAAAACTGATCACCTTTTTTTCCCCTCTTGCTTTGTTGTTGGTAAACTTTCAGATATTTATTATAGAGGACTGTCCAGGAAAAGTCAAAGTGGAAGATTTTGTCTTCCGTTTAGTTTACAGGTAGGTAAATATAAGAAATTGTCTACTGGACTAATGTGGCCCTGGACACAGCTGGTGAATGTAAGGCCACAGAGGTGGGCCCACGGAGCAGCTCTGGGCTCCGGCGGGCTTCCTGTCTGTCTCAGAACATCTACTTTCACATTAACCATATCACAAACTGTAGAAAGAGTGCTCTCTTTGCATTTTCACTTTATGATCAAAAGCAGAACATTCCACCTGTTTGCTGTGATACACTTCCATATGCCTCCACTACTAGACGTGGAGAATTTTCTTTTATTGTTACATAGGCATATAAGAGACACAGTAGAATTTTTTTTATTAGAAGTCCAGTAAATCCTAATGTAAATCAAGTTTATATCTTCAATTTTCAAAGGAAAACAATGGAAAGGTACATGTATAGCAATGCACTGGCCTTGATTAAATATCTAATCCATAATTCAACAGGCATACTGCTGACATCATCAAGAATGAGAAAGGTTTATGAAAACACTTATGAATACCCAAAGATGCCCAGAACTATATTTCAGAATTAGCATTCAGTCCGCAACTGTACCTTTATTATTTGTAACATGCACAGAACATGTTCGTATATATCATGCTACATTAAAGAAACAGCAAAACCTACAGTATAGGAGGAAGTGGATTATGGTTCCTGAGATTCAAGTGGAGAATGGCATTCAGAACACTAAGGAGATTTATTATTTTTACTTCAATTACACTGGTTACAGAATAATAAAGAACCTATACAGTAATATGGCAGATATAGAATAATTCACCAGAAATTGTTGGGACATCTGCTCACTTTCCAACCTTGGCCACTGAGATCACCAGCTTTGTAAATGGTAGCAGAATTCAGCAGTTTGGCAACAGGTTTATTTATACTTTCTGCTGAAGTGATAAGCTTTAAATGTTGTGTAATTTACCCTGGGTGTTCATTTTTTAAAATAATTCAAATGTTACTGGCCCTAGGACGTTTTCCTTTTAGGACATTGTCACTAGCACCCCTGTGCGCTTTTGTGCAAAATTTTATTCATATACCATTAACCATTTGCTTTCTGTGGGCAAAAGATACTGTGGTGTAATTTTGTACCCCATTGGGGTATGTTCATACCCAGGATGTTCATTTTATGAAATAATTCAAAAGTTACTGGATCTAGGACTTTGTCCTTTCAGGACATTGCCACTGACACCCCTGTGCACGTTTGTGGAAAATGTCATTCATTTACCATTAACCCTTTGCTTGCTGTAGGCAAAAGGTATCATGGGGAAACTTTGTACCCCGGCCCAGACTAACTTTCTATACCCCGTTGTATATTTCAAATGCAAAATAATTCAAAACGTACTGGCCCTAGGTATTTGTCCTTTTATGATACTGTCACTGGCACTACTGTGCATGTTTGTGCAAAATTTCATTCATTTACCATTAACCTTTTGCTTTCCGTGGGTAAAAAAACCCGGACTAACTTTTTATTCCCCGGTCGTGCATTTTTCGAAGTAATTCAAAAGTTAGTGGCCCTAGGACTTTGTAAAAAGTTCCCCCATGCAATTTCCTGGTTTTTAGTGCTACGTCAATTAGCTTTGTCTTACAACAGAAGTGAAACTAAAGCAATGTTGCATAATCTGTTCTACTGGTTTCAGGTTAGCAGATAACAGGTTCCGGGATAAACAGTTAACGAACATTTCCAACAACATCATTATTTTAGCAGATTGGATGAAGGTTAAAAGAAATAAAAACGCCCTATAGTATTTAAGTATTTTTGAATGTTTTTTTCTACAGTGCTGGGAGTTTATTACACTGCATGCCTAACGGAAGAGAGTATATATATATAGATAGATAGATATCACAGATAAGTATAATTTCCTTGAAAGTATAATTTCCTTAAAATTTGCATTTAGCAGTTTTCCATATGAAATACCTCGACATCGAGTTATTTAATTTGAGTCTTTAAAAGAATGTGCAACCGGCTTTAATGGGTGAAATGTCGTGTCTAAATCCCGCACGCGGGATTTTTATACGCAGCGGGATTTTATGTTGCATGTGCGCCGCGCACGTCTAAAAGGAGCCAGTCTCACACAGTATCTCAAACACTCAAAGGAAAGCTACAGCTATTCTCTGATAGGGATGGGCGAACAGAACGCCGTTCGGCTGTTCGGTTCGAAACCAGAGTTTGGGTTTGGCTGTTCGATTCGGTGGAGTTTGGTTCGGCCAAACATGGCTGAACATTCAAAAAAATGCCATCAGTACCGAAACCGAATTTTTTTCAGTATCGGTATTTTTAGCCCTGAAACCACCCCATGTGTCCACACCTGGTGCCAGGAAGTCTGCTCCTCAGCTGCCTCCCCCTTCCAGTCACGTTTTTCCCACCCAAAGTCACGTTTTTCCCGCCCCCGAACTCATCTGAACTTTTCCGAACTGTTCGGAAGTTCGAGCGTTCAGTTCGGTCATCCAAACAGGCCAAGTTCAGACCGAACTCCGAACTTCCGAACCACGTTCACCCATCCCTGTTCTCGGATTGTTGGGGTAGGCTGTCCCTGCTCCAGGGCAGCCCTGCCTGTGGTGCTCTGGACCATCCAGGAGAACTGCCAGCAGACCAGGCAGCCCAAATCTGGGGCACCAGCAAGAGATGGGGCTACCGTCCATCTGCTCAGTGGATGGCTGCTGCTGCTCCGCTTTTGGCAGGGGTTTGCCCTGGGCAACACCATGGAGTGGCGGACGGCAGCTGAGAGCACTAAGTGATCCTCCTGCAACTCTATGGTGTGGAGGAAAGGGTGCCACGGGAGTAGAGTGTAGGCTGCGGCAGCTGCTGGATCCATTTAAAACAGACCCAGGCAGACCTGCAAGCAGGGAGACGTGGAGGTACACCCCCAAAGCAGGTCCAGAGGTGAGCACCTCTGTGTCCATCTGAAAACACCCATTATGTTCTCTACAGGTTATAAATACAGCAGCAAAACCAGGTAGTTCTCATTCAAGAAGACATTCATTCTAACCTTTGGTAGTTTAAATACCTCTTTCCCATTAGCCTACACAAAATGTTAAGTATTATTCCAAGCAATGCCTCATCATTCTATGTAACATCCACTGGACCTGCATAAGGCATGATTGATCTCTTGCCCCTGGGAGAGTTGAGGTGTTAGTGATATGAATTTTACCCCTATTTAGCCCTAGGCCTAAGAGGGAACTGCTGCCTAGATTACTGTCTCCCTGTGTTAGGATATGCTCTCATGATCCGCTCTTCTGAATTAAGAACACAAGAACTCTTTAGCACTCGACAACCACCCTCTTGTTCTCACAATCAGGGTAACTAACCCATGGTTAAAGAATTTGTACCATGTCACTGAAGCGTGGAGGCTCAAATGTGCAAGTTATCCTTGAATAACTAATGCTGGGCTCAATCCCATGGCCTGCAGATCCTGCGTGGAAGCTGCTTGTGGGCATGTGCGCGCAGTTTCTGCGTGGCACAACGGGCCGGAAATTGGGACGTGTGTGGTTTACGCATGTGCAGGTCCGCATGGTTTGTGCAGGCTATGGGATTGAGCCCACGGATTAAGAAATTTGCTGCTTCCCCTCATCCCTCCGTGTGCAGTCATGTTAACATCCCTGTAGAATTGACACTGCGGCATTCCCACCCTATAGTCCTGTTTATGCCGTAAGCAAATAGTTTATAACTATGCACCCTACGGTTAGTTTTTATTCGGCCCCTTTCTTATTCCTGGATCCAGTTCTTACCCCCAGCAGTGAAAGACTGAGCTCAGGTTAAGGGAGCATAGATGAAGGCCTGTGCACAAGACTAGGGGGTGAATCCATGACCTGAATCTTCCTCTTCCAGGTGCACCCCGGTCACCAACTTCTATTATTAATTATTATTATTATTATAATTATTTATATAGCGCAAGCAATGCACCTGGCACTTTACAGAGAACAAGATAGACATGGTCCCTGCCCGAGAGCTCACAATCTAAAGAAGACAGGGGGAGGGGAGAGAGGGAAGGGGGAACAGAGGGAGAGACAAGGGATGTGACATTCATGAGGATGCAGGAGCTCAGGTACACGTTCTTGGCTTGGTTACAGTACATTGGGAGTTTGCAGATAACAGGTGGGGGAGAACCCTGGAAGGGGATGAAGTGGTCCTTGGGAGGGAGAAGATTTCCCAGCTCTGGTTGAGAAAATTGGGCTGGCCATCATTCTAGATGGATTTCATCATTTATTCACTACTCGGTTTATTAATCAAATGCAGTGCATTGATATTACAGCATGCCTCTGTGTATGGTGCTTTCTACAGCTGCAGTCCTGAAGTCACCTACTGTTGAAGTCACCATGACTCCAGTGGAACTGTACCTCCAGTGTAATCAGTTGTAAGAGTGTAGTCTTAGAAAGAAGAGGCAAAGCCATCTCTACACTTAAGAGAAATCGAGATGGCAAGCCTGTGCACTTATCATCATATTTGGATTGGAAATAGAACAGAAGAATTAAGGGTTTTTCTCTCTTTTTCCCCAAACAGAATTACTGACCCAGAAAAAACAAGACATCTCCAGAAATAAATCAAAATCCTTTCTACATTAATCTAATTGCACCAGTGGCAGCTAAATACTCCCCTAAGTAATTTAAGCTTCCTTATTCGAAAAAAATTCATCAACCTCCCCTCGCCTCTGGGAATGAGGGCTGGAGAACAAGTCAGTTATGATCTATTTCTCTGTTTGCCGTAGTGAGGAATCCCCCCGCCACCTTATTACAAGAATAGGTATCCATTCCCGGCAATTTTTTATATATCACATTTTCTACTAGACCAAATAAACCATTTGCAGGTAATCATCCATACCTAGTTTCAGCTTTCAGAGTAACAAGCTCAGAAACTAGAACTTGATCTCAGAAGCAACTGTACTGATAGTTATAGGACTGGGCAGACAAATCTGCCCAGTATTAAATGAATAAAATGATCATTTCCCCCCATACCTGGACTGGCATTCTGGCTTTTTAGAGCACTTGTACATAAAGTGGGAGAGTGGTACAGTGGAGGAAGGAAGCCACATTACCAACAACAAATCCATGTTCAGATTTCTAATTATTTGCAGTTGCTGGGGGGGAAAAAACACAGCCATAACTTTTTTTTCCTTTTTAAAAAAAAAAGACATGGACAGGGCCAGTCCATGAATGGACAACTTATCCAGGATGGTGGGTGCAGCACAGAGGAGTCTCACAACCCTTGATGATGCTCCCCGAAGGCCAGGCTAAGTGTTTCCAGAATTCTGCTCTCTGTCATCAAATATCTGTGACAAGGAATAGGAGCACACCACCACCATTACAAGCCCAGGGATGGGGCTTGTAGTACAGATGGGAGTAGTTATTATTATTATTATNTGTAAGCCGCCCTGAGCTGTTTCAGGGGGGGCGGGGTAAAAATCCAATAAATAAATAAATAAATATAAATCCAGGACCCGGGGAATGAGGTGGTCCCACTGGCATATGGGGCCCAGACGGTATAGGGCCTTATAGGTCAGTACCAACACCTTGAATCCGGCCGGAAGACTACAGGCAGCCAGTGCAATGAACAGAGTACCGGTGTTATATGCTCCTGTCACCCCATCCCCATCCTCGTAAAGGAGATGGGATGTCACGTTCTGCACCAGCTGCAGTCTCTGAACCATCCCCAAGGGTAGCCCCATGTAGAGTGCATTGCAACAGTCTAGTCTTGGGTTGACAAAGGCATGGATGATAGTGGCCAGGTCACAGTCTGAGATATACGGCAGAAGCCAACTTATCAGATGTAATTGACAAAAGGCACTCCTTGCCACTGCCATCACCTGAGCATCTAAGCAAAGCCATAAGTTGAGGAGCACGCCCAGACTCCGAACCTGTGGGGTTAGGGAGGGGAGTACCCCATCAATGATGGGAATCAGCAACTCCACTGCCTCTCCCACTAACATCATCTCCGTCTTGTTAAGATTCAATTTCAGATGGCTCGCTCTTATCCAGTCCCTCACAGCTGCCAGGCACAGAGTAAGCACTTGAGACTGCAGGGCCTGGGTCAGATGAAAGAGAGAGGTAAAGTTGGGTGTCATCAGCATATTGATGAAACTGAACATCAGACCCTCTCATGACCTCCCCCAAAGGCTGCATGTACATGTTGAATACAAGAGGGGACAGAAAAGAACCTTGCAGAACTCCACACATGAGGTCTCGGGGAGATGAAGAACGGTCCCCCAGGACCACTCACTGGGTCCTCCCGGACAGGAAAGAATGGAACCCTTCAAGAACAAGTGGCTTCTGGGTGGCCATGCAGGGTAGCATCTTGTTTGAAAAACACCCATAATTAGAGAGACAGGTGTGCACCCCAAGAGGCTTACAATCTAGAATGCACAAGAGGAGGGGCATTCTAGGGATGAGCACATAGGAAAGGATGAGGATACATTCATGAAGCTGAGAAGTTACAAGTGCACATGGTTAGCCTAGTCATAAAGGAGGAGGAGGGCTCCTGAAAGATGGGACCATATAAGGAGACGCATAAAGACGCACTCTATGGGGATAGGGAGGAATAGTCAGGTATGGACTGGTGGTGTAATTCATACAAGAAGGAACAATTTTTGTCCTTGAGATAAAATATGGTGATTACATCCTGCACAGCCCTACTAAAGTCAATGGGTTTGAACACAGAATGAAACATTTTAAACCAGTTTAACTACATTGACTCACCAGTTCATCAACTCACATGGCTGGAAGGAACCACAAGGGTTATCTAGTCCTCCGGACCCTGTCATTTAGTGGGATCCATTGCACTGACACCATTAAAGAAAAATGTTTATCTAATCTATTTTTAAAAGAACTTCAGTGATGGAGGTTCCACAACCTCACTTGAGAAATTATTTCACTGTCTGAAAATTATGTCAATGTCCTGGTAGTTGTAAAAATTTTTAAAGTGTTTAGCCTAGATCTTTTCTCTTTTAATTTAAGCCCATTACCTCTAGTCCTATTCTCGGTAGGGCTAAAATTCTGTTTCCCGAAGATCTGGTTGGTTCAAAGGGAATGAAAAAAAATTGGAACCAACAACTGTTTTGATTTTCATTCACTGGACTGATAAGACATTTTTTTGGGACTTCTTGCACATTCTCAAAGGGCACCCACTCATTCTTGGAAATGCACATTACGGCTGCCAACATTTTGCGTGTGCATGGTACAGCTGCCACCATTTTGTGCATGTGCAAAATGGCCATTCTAAATGCTAATAAATTTTTTTAATCAATTGGAATTTTAGTCAGAATTCTACAGTTGTTCCATTTTTGCTGAATTGTTCTGTATGGAAGGGCTGTTTTTAATCATTCTAAGTGGCCAAAAAGAACAACAGGGAATCATTTTGTTTATATCAGCCTTTTTACACATTTGAAAACTGTAATCATGTTTCCCCCAACACCTACCCTTCAATCCCGTTTCTAGGCTAAATATTCCCAATTCTTTCAGTCTCTCCTTATAGGTCTTTCTCCTTTATCATCTATGTTGCTCTCCTCTTAGACCCTCTTCAGCTTGTCAATACCCTCCTAAAAGTGGGATGCCCCAAATTGGATTACATATTCTAGATAGAACTGAAGCGAGAGGAAGTGATCTCGTTCCGTCAGGAAATACCAACCTTTTGGGAGTGCTTTCGGCCATTCATTGGTATTTTCTGCTTCCATGTTTCTAGTCCCATCAGTATTGGTGCCCACGATCTCCAATTATTCTTCGGTAATTTCTGGTCACTTTTGGTAATTGTTGATAACACTGGAAATCACCAATAATACCGGAAATTACAGAAAATTACTGAAATGGCAGAAAATAGTGGAAAATCACGAAAAAGTAAAAAATGCCAGTAGATATTCTCCTCACACGAATGAAGGCGAAAGCTGTTTCCGTCGGAAGCAGCACTTGCAGAGATTTTTTGTTTTAGCTCTAGACGAGGCATAAACAGAGGTTACTTACCAGTAACTCTGTTCTTTGAGAGAGCTCTGCATATTCTCACTTATGGGATTTACTTCCTGCTTCGCAGGCACTGGAGACCTAGTTGTCAGCAGTTTCCAGGCAGAAACCAAGAAAGATCTAGACTATGGTGAGGGCTCCGCCCCTCCACCATCACCCCCCTCCCATTGAAAAGTGCAGGCTCAAGATTGCATGAGAACGGGAGAGCATAAAAGGAGGGAGGAGCCCTCACTGCCTCAGTTCCTTCCAACCCCATCCCGGAAGACGTAATTAACAGTACATCCGAGACTGAGGGGAAGGAGGTCGGATCGTGAGACTACGCAGAGCTCTCTCAAAGAACAGTTACCAGTAAGTAACCTCTATTTCTTCTTCAAGGATCTCCGCGATTCTCACTTATGGGAGAGTGAATAGCAGTTAGACACCTACCTCAAGGTGGTGGGGGTGGAGGAGGTTAATGGAAGAAGGATTAAAGGACAGCCTTCCCCACTAGGGTGTCTGATCTGGCCGCTAGGTCCAGAGAGTAATGTTTGGCGAACGTGAGGTGAGGACCAAGTTGCCGCTTTACAAATGTCTATGATAAGGACACCATGAAGGTTGGCCAAGGAAGTGGCAACGGCTCTGGTTGAGTGAGTTTGCAAGAGGGAGGGTGCTATCTTCCCCACTTGATGGTAGCATCTCTGGATGCAGAGGAGAATCCACTTGGAGAGACGTTGTGAGGAAATTTTAACACCGATTCTTTGGCCCCATAGGAGATAAAAAGTGCATCGGAAGCCCAGATATGTCTAGTTCTGTCTATGTAGAAGGATAGGGCTCTCTTCACATCCAGAGAATGGAGGGCCTGTTCCATAGTGGATAAATGCGGTCTTGGGAAGAAGACATGCAGGGAGATGGTTTGGTTGAGATGAAAGGGTGAAACAACCTTAGGAATAAATGAAAGGTCAGTTCGAAGGTCAACCTTGTCCTTGCTGAAACGGATATAGGGAGAAGAGGCTCTAAGGGCTGCCAATTCACTAACCCTTCAGGCCGAGGTGATGACCACTAAAAGGGCAGTTTTAATGGTCAGATTTTCCATGGAGCAAGAGGCCATGGGCTCGACAGGGGGGCCCATTAATTTTGGGAGTACGAGGTTAAGATCCCATTGAGGGGCTGGATGAGTGGAATGAGGAAAGGTATTGACAAGAACCTTCCAAAAGGTCCTCATTAAGGGATGGGAGAATAAGGTCTCTGCACCGTCAGGTCTAACGCGAGAAGATAGAGAAGCCAGGCATACTGTGAGGGAGGAGATAGAGAGTCCCGATTGTTGGAGATGCAACAAGTATTGGAACACGTGGTTCATCGTGAGGGAGGTTACAGGTGTGCGGAGAGAGGTGTACCATCGAGAGAAATGAGCCCATTTGGCCGTGTAACATGCCCTGGTAGAAGGGTGTTGAGAGTTTTAAGAGAATCGTCACAATTTCAGGTGGTGAGTCGGGCGTTAGGAATGAATCAGCCAGGCGCAAAGGTGGAGCATGCTCAGGTTGTGATGGAGAATGTTGCCTTGTTGGCGGGACAGCAGGTCGGGCCGGAGAGGAAGGTGTATGATCTCGGAGGCCAGTTCGTTGATCATTTGGAACCATGTCTGTCTTGGCCAGAAAGGGGCTATGAGGATTATGTGGGCGTGGTCAATGTGGATATTGTGGAGTACCTTGTGCAGGAAAGGAGATGGGGGAAAAGCATAAATAAAGGAATTCTCCACTCCAAGAGATCATAAAGGTGTCTGCGACAGAACCTGGCGCGAGGTTGGCACGGCTGCAAAAGGTGGGAAGCTTTGCGCTGTCCGCGGTGGCAAACAGATCTATGAGTGGGGTACCCCAGGCGTTGAAGATATCCCCTAAAACACTGTCGTTTAAGGACCACTCGTGATTAGTCAGAGAGTTGTGGCTGAGATGGTCTGCAAAACAATTCTCCTGGCCTGCCAGGTGTATTGCCTGAAGATGGATGTTGCGGCTGATACTCCAGGTCCAGATAGCCTCTGCCTCGAGGGAGAGGCACATGGAGCGTGCTCCACCTTGCTTGTTGAGATACCACATGGCTGCCATGTTGTCTGATGATGAGATTTTTTCCTGTTATATGTGGTGCGAGGGCTTTTAGTGCCCAGCATATAGCTCTGAGCTCCAGTAGATTTATATGGAGTTGTTGCTCCTCTGGGGACCACAGGCCGTGAACTGTAAGGTGCACCATGTGAGCACCCCAGCCAGTAAGGGAGGCGTCTGTCATGATGGAAGCATGGATGGCCGGGGGCTCGAAGGGAATCCCTTGTAGAACATGGGATTGATCTGTCCACCAGAGGAGGGTTTGATAGACAGTGCCCGGTATGGTTACTCTTTTGGTGAGAGGGTGGAGAGCAGGGGAATATACCTGTTTTAGCCACCGCTGTAGGGGCCTCATAAGGAGTCTCGCATGGGGAGTCACTGATGTGGTGGAGGCCAAGAGACCCTAGAGGCAGAGGAAGGAGTGAATTGATCTGGTGCTTTGAGAGCGTAGGTCCTGTACAGTATCCTTGATGTTGTTGAATCGGTCCTGAGGAAGATAGGCCCTGGAGTGGTGTGTATCCAAGAGAGCCCCTATGAAGNGAGCGTAGGTCCTGTACAGTATCCTTGATGTTGTTGAATCGGTCCTGAGGAAGATAGGCCCTGGAGTGGTGTGTATCCAAGAGAGCCCCTATGAAGTGTAGGCATCTTGTAGGAGTGAGGTGTGATTTCTGTAGGTTGACGAGTAAACCTAGGCTGTCCAACAGTTCCAGGGTTAGTTGGATATGCTCTAGTAGGTTGGATCAGGAGGATGCTACGAGAAGCCAGTCGTCGAGGTACGGATAGACCTTTATGCTCATCTTCCTCAGGTGGGTGGCGACAAGAGCTACACACTTTGTAAAGACCCTCGGAGCGGTGGAGAGCCGGAATGGAAGGACCGTATACTGGAAATGGAGGTCTCCTAAAAAAAACGTAAGTAGCGTCTATGAGAGGGTGTGGTAGCGATGTGGAAGTATGCATCTTTAAGATCAAAAGAGGATAACCAGTCTCCTTGTTGTAAGCCGAGAAAGATAATGGGCAGGGAAGTCATATGGAATTTGTATTTCCCGATGTATTTGTTAAGGAGTCTAAGATCCAGGATGCGTCTAAATCCTTTGTCCTTTTTGGGGACGACGAAATAACGGGAATAGAACCCGGTATTTCGTTCTGAGAGGGGGACCTCTTCAATAGCTCCCTTAGAGAGAAGCTTCTTGACTTCCAGAAGTATTTGAGTTTTGTGTGAGAAACCCTGTTGGGGTGGGGGTGGGGAATTAGGGGGAAGGGAGTTGAATTGAATGGCATAGCCAGTTCTGATTATTTCCCTGACCCAGTGATCATGGGTGAGGGATGCCCACTGGTCGGGGCAGGAGGAGGTTATGAAAAGAGGGTAGCCCCTACTCTTCTTTCTTGATCAGATGGAGGTTAAAATAGATTCTTGGGGGGCTGCCCTGAAGACAAGTTAGAGGAAGGCCTTCCTCTTCCCCTTTGCTTACTGAACCTCCTCCAAGGCTGAGAGGGTGGAGAGCAGGGGAATATACCTGTTTTAGCCACTGCTGTAGGGGTCTCATATGGAGTCTCGCATAGGGAGTCACTGATGTGGTGGAGGCCAAGAGACCCTAGAGGCAGAGGAAGGAGCGAATTGATCTGGTGCTTCGAAAGCGTAGGTCCTGTATAGTATCCTTGATGTTGTTGAATCGGTCCTGAGGAAGATAGGCCCTGGAGTGGTGTGTATCCAAGAGAGCCCCTATGAAATCTGGCGTCTTGTAGGAGTGAAGTGTGATTTCTATAGGTTGACGAGTAAACCTAGGCTGTCCAACAGTTCCAGGGTTAGTTGGATATGCTTATTTTTCAATCAATCAATGCTAATGTATTAGCCTCAAGCACTGGCCAAGGAAGAGACTAGTTGGTTAAATTTCTACTGAAGTAGAACTACTTCTCCTTTCAAAACTACAGAATTCTCAGCTGCAAGCAGTACAGGGAGGGAGGGTGGGTAGTTTAACATTTCAAAAAGGAGTTTTATGGAAACATTTGCATTTGGCTAAATTTTATTTCAAGTACAAAGCCAGATATGGATTGCATATCTGGCCACCCTAATGGGCTGAACTTTGAAAGTCAGACTATTTAATCCTCTGAAGTTTTGCTTAGCCACTAGGGCTAAGCCGCTCTGGGACGTGTAGGTGATCTAGACTGAGATCTGTATCTAACTTTAAATATATCCTATAAACCTGGGGCACTGAGGAGAAAAACCCTGCAAGTCACACCACAAGAGGAAAAAGAAGTCAAGAGAACTTTATAACAAGCCAAAGCCCCTGGAGATGGCTCATCTTCTATGCTTGAACAGTTTATCTAAGGCATAAATGTGAAAGGGGAGGCATGAAGCAGGCAGGGCGAAGTGGCAGTAGCGATGCTACTTCATGTTTGCTGCTGCTGGTATTGGGGCAAAAAACGTCTCCCCTTGTAGTAGGGGTAGGGCGAATGCTGCTTCGGAGCGTAGGAATAGGGGGCTGAAGAGGGATAAAATCTCTTTCTTATGGTTCTGACGACCCCAGTGGACGTAGCCGTCTGACTAGTCTCCTTGATTTTCTTAAGAGTCTCGTCAGTGGATGATGCAAAGAGACCCTCACAATCAAAGGGCAGGTCCTCAATGCAGGTTTGGCTTTCAAGGGCCAAGGCAGTGGACCGAAGCCAGGCATGTCTCCTAAGCGTAATGGCAGAAGCCATACCCCTAATATTGCAATCGGCAATATGCATATTCGCAGTGAGTTGGAATTGGGCAATCTGCATCCCTTCCTTTTGTAGGGCCGCCATTTGATTGGGATCAGTGGTCTTGCTAAGCTGAGACCATAGCCAATGTTGGTACCCGCACATGGAGGAGGCGTAGTTAGAGACCCGAAGTGATAGCATCTCAGAGGAGAAGATCTTCCTCGCAAGGACATCAAGACGTCGCCCCTCTCTATCGGATGGGGAAGTGTGCAGACCCCCTGCTCTAGTCTTGAGAGAGGCTGCTGCAGTGACCAGAGAGTTAGGGGCAGGGTGCCTGTAGAAAATATTAGCTCCCTCTTTGGGGATAGCTTACAGAGAGTCAGCCAATTTATTGGTGGGAACAGCTGAGGAGGGTTTTGCCCACACTGAAGTGGAGGGTTCCATTAGTTGGTCGAACATCTGGAACATGATGTGTCCACGGTTCTCTGGTACTGAGGATCCCAAATACCGGGCCTGACTGGGTCTTTTTTACCACTTTAGTAGGGAGCTTAGGCAGCGCCGAGACCAGTCTTTCAAGCATGGCCTGAAAAGCCTTGGTGTCCTCTGTGGCCAGGGCAAAATTTGGGTCTGAGACTGTATCCGGTGTGTGTGTGTGGGTGGTGTGTGTGTGTGAGAAATAGTTTCATCCTCCTCTAAGGTAGCGGAGGAAGATGAAGAGCACAGGGAAGCAGATCTTCCAGAGGAAACCTCCAAGTCGGGTGGCTGTCCCAGCGTGGTGGGCAGAGGGTTACCCAGGAGGGAGCTGAGAGAAGTAGATCCCAACGGCTGTGCTGACCTGAAGTCCTGTGCTTGCTCCTGTACCATAGGAACAGGTGGAGCCACCGTAACCATGGAGCGGGACCGTCGGTTCTCACTACTTGCTGGCTGCAGTGGTACCGGGTCTGGAAGAGGCAGCTGTACCGATAGTGATGCTTCTTCAGGAGGAGGCCTTGACACAGTGGCAGTAGGCGGTGCGCAGGGCGGCGCGAGAGGTATATATTCACCTTGGGTTTGAGAGTGGGTTGTTACCTGCAGACCCACGAAGTCTGTCCTGGTTGCGTATGGGGATCTACTGCAGGAGTGGTACCAGTAGGACTCTGCAGAGTCGTATCTCCGGTACCGGCAGTCATCGTATGATGAACAACAAGAGCAAGGGGAGTGCGCTCTCAGGTGCCTGTGGTATCGGAGGGACGTCCCTAGTGGCCTGGGAGGGGACCTGTGTACAGACCTGCTAGGCCGTTCCTGCTGGAGCATCGCATGCCGAGTCAGGGATCTAGAACATAAGCGGCGATACAGATGGTGCTCACTGTGAGAGAAGGAGCAAGAGTCCCTACGCCCCTCAGAATGGGTTGTCACTGGTGCTTCAGATGGAACAGTGGCTAGGGCGGACTGTGACAGCAGTGGTACTGTGGGAGTTGGGACTAGTGAAGTCTGAGTGGGTAGAGACCTCTCAGGTTCTGAGGAAATAGTCTCCACCTGTACGGTACATGGAGTGTTGCCTTGTTTGGTGCCTTTGGACTTCTTCTTCCGTTCCTCACCAGGGCGTCGCCATCTAGCGGTACTCTCTCTGGTACGCGAGGTGCTCTGGTTGCGAGAGGCGCTCCTGACCGAGGGCGGTACTGGAAGCGGAGCCTCCCCTGACTCTGCACCAGCAGAGCTCGGTACGGTCAGTGGCTCTGACGGAGCGGTTGGGACTGGGGTGCCGGAGTGCATACTGGGAACGTTGGAGTGCCCCGTGGGGAGCCAAAGGGGCCCCTCTTCACCACCCTGAAGTGCCTTCCAGGTTAGTATGTCCTGAAACCTGAGAGCTCTGGCCCGTTTTGTCCTGGTAGAGAGGACAGTACAGAACTTACACGTGCGGGTGTTATGAGCTTCTTCGAGACAGGCTAGGCACAGGTCGTGCTGGTCGCTCACAGAGAGTGTGGCTGGGCAGGAGCGACAGTGCTTGAAGCCCGCCTGCTTGGGCATAGTCTGGTGCTCGGGTGGGCGGAGCCCGAATCCCATGGGCTAAGGCACGGCACTCGAAGTGGTTTCTTATTTTATATATATATATTATATATATTCTATTCTTTACTGACTAGCACTGAAAAGCGCTAAAGGTCTTCCAAGCGTGGCGCGGTTGCAAGGAACTGAGGCGGTGAGGGCTCCTCCCTCCTTTTATGCTCTCCCGTTCTCATGCAATCTTGAGCCCGCGCTTTTCAACGAGAGGGGGGGGAGGGATGGAGGGGTGGAGCCCTCACCGTATTCTAGATCTTTCCAGGTTTCTGCCTGGAAACTGCTGACAACTAGGTCTTCGGTGCCTGCGAAGCAGGAAGTAAATCCCATAAGTGAGAATTGCGGAGATCCTCGAAGAACAACCAAGGTTAAGTAGAGACGTACACTCTCTACCATTAGCTTAGAGACAATACTTCTGTTAATGCAACCTGAAATAGCATGTGCCTTTTTAGCTCCTGAGTCCTGCATCTCACTGGTGATTCATATTAATAAATGCAAGTGGGGTTGCACGGTACAGATGTTGTAGCATTTTATTTTTTTTAGCAAACCTGTACAACTTCATATTCCATATATTCCTCAAGGATATGGGGGCTGTGGTGTCCCACTGGTTCATGCTCCCCCCCCAGTTGTAGTTTTAAAAAAAATGTTCAGTGAATACTAGAACATTAATGGAGTACAATGGACCCCCATTGGAATGAATGGGAAAATAAAAACACTATACACCCAGGGTTTGGGGGTTATATTTGCCCCAAACAAAAGGTAGAATTTTGTCTGTTTTCATAATATGCCGTTTTCTGTACGTACAGAAAAATCTCAATACAAGTGCATTAGGGGGGTCAACCCAAGTGGAAAGCTCCGGTTACCAACTTACAACTTTGCTTTATCTTTAGAATATTTACATAGTAGTAACCCTTTTTTAGTGTGAAGCTTTAATGATTTATTTTTTTTTAACTTGCAAGGTGGTGTTGGGGAAAAAATAATCAATTAGGCTGAAGGGGTCATTTCAACCCCTCCATTAGTTACTATGGCAGTTGGCTATTGAAATGCAGATGATTTCCTTATAGCTTCTGATAGCTCAGGCTCTTGAAATGTAGACAAGCTGTCTGAAAGGTGAGTGTGCTTATGAATGGTGAGAAAATTGGGATGTTAACACTTGTTAGCACCTAGAATTTATCTTGTTTGCATATGAATGTGCTGTCGCTGACCCAAGGAAATCTACTGAAGTCTGTTTATTCCTTTGTAATGTTCAATATGTAGTTGAAAATCTTGTTACATCTTATATTCCAAAAATTGTAGGGGTAGAAGGTCAGTTCAAACCAGTATGATTACCGGTGGGATTCTACTGGTAACAGTGGGGGTCTCTAGCAACCCATAGGCTTTCGTGCTGGCCATATATTTCTGTACCAAACACAATAATTTTTTTTAATTTTTTTTTAAACTGGAGTCATTTTCAAATCAATCATATTAATTATTACTATTACTATTATTATAAACATTTGTATAGCACCAGTCATGTACTGGTGCTTTACACAACAAAGATAAAGATGCGGTCCCTGCCTACGGCTTACAATCTAAAAAGACAAGGAGGGGTCTCTTATACACATCTAGATGTGTATAAGAGACAGATGTGGGGCTGCCCGAGAAGCTCGTCCGGAGGCTGCAGCTGGTGCAGAATGCCGAGGCCTGTCTCCTGATGGGGGCGGGTTGCAGGAAGCACATGACACCAGTGCTCCGGGCTCTGCACTGGCTGCCTATAAAAGCACCGGGGCAGGTTCAAGGCGCTGGTTTTAACCTTTAAAGCCCTTCACAGCCTGGGCCCTGCTTATCTGCGGGAGCGCCTCACTCCCCATGTGCCTGTGCAACCCTTGAGATCGTCTGTGGGAGCCTTTTTGGAGGTTCCCCGGGCAAGGTGGGTGGTCACCGATGTTAGATCTTTTCTGGTGGTCGCCCCTGTGCTGTGAAATTCACTCCCGGAGGAGGCTCGGCTGGCTCCCACTCTTCTGCTGTTTCGGCGTATATGTAAGACCTGGCTGTTCCGTCAGGCTTTTGGCGAGGGGGAGGGGAGGGGTGGGGATGGGGGCTTTTCCCCACATACTGTATTTTAAATTGTTTTTAAAATGTTTAATTGTTTTAATGAATGTTGTTCGCCGCCCCGGACTGCCCTGTGGGCAGGAGGGGCGGGATATAAATTTTAAATAAAATAAAATAAATGATTCCATGCCGGGGCCAATCGGCCCCATCACGTCTGAAAATACCCATTGTTTCAAGTACCCCTTTACATGAGACATGCAACAACTGTGGTTTTCAATCTGTTCATAAAACAGACAGTTTTAAGAACTAGGGGGAAAACATCATTATCAAGAAACTTTGGGATTAACAGTTGACACTTCAGCAGTCATAGTCTGAGCTAAATATTTCTTAGAATTCTAAGACAGACTCACCAATATGTCACTCATATGAAAAACTTAAACATCTGAAAGAGTAAGGTGTTTTGTCATTACCACTTAAACTGTTGAGAATGAAATGACAATAGGTGTACCATATTGCTGGCACAGCAGTCTGGATTATGGAAAGCTGTATTACACTAGAGGAAAATTAACAGTTGGTAATTACACCATGACTAAGGAATCTATCTATCTCTAAAATGGGCTATTAATTCTTTTCAAGTCACATTTTTTCTCCTGTACGGATTAGCTGTGTCAAATTCCAAGGAGCTTGCTTGCTCACAGTTGCCACTAAATTATGGAAAATAACCAGTCCATAAAAGAGATAAATGAGGAAAAAGGAGTTAATGTGGGAGAAAAAACACACCCATTTGAAATACTGAAGAAGCAACACTTGGAATCAGACCCTTGTGCAGATTTCTACATAAATAATTAATTAAGACTAATTTATAGAAATAATTATCATCCACAGCATCACTAATTGTTCTAGACAGAAAGAGCACATTGCAGAAGAAAAAAGGTATAGGAGACTAGCAGGAGGACTATTAACTCAGGCAACAGGGGTTCTTTTTTTACCCATAGAAAGATCTGTACATTTATTGAAAAGAGAAAAATCACGTTCTCAAAAACAAAACAAAACAAAAAAATCCACCCTTTATTCCCAGCACAGGAACATTTTAGTTGCCATCACTCTGCACAGAGAAAAATATCGATGTTAACATTCTACCGATTCCAAATAAGAAGATTATGTCCTTCCTAGACAAATGTGAGGAGGGATACATAATTACACCCATATTTGGAATAAGGCTTAGCTAAAATTGACAAAGCTTGCATTTCCTGAAGTATCAATTTGGAGCAAAATTATTCAAGCCAAAAGGTAAAATGTTATTAGTGAAAAAGAAAAAATAAGTCTGGCTGAAAAAGAGGGAAGAGGGGAAAGGGAGAGACTGAGAAGAGGATTTAGCGTTAAATCATTTTTTCAGTTACATTCTCACAAATGCTACTGAAGGCAGAGGAGCATCGACACAAACCCAAGGGAGGAATCTGCCCCTTGTACTAACAGATAATGTGGCTGCTTGAGCTTAAATTAAACCCCCTTCAAATTGTTCACCACATTGCCTATCTACAAACAGCCAACGGTCTTGTCCTCAAAGCATGCCTCCAGGGCAGCTAATCAGCAGCCTGAATGCCTTGTATAGGTGGCTTTGTGGGTAGGGTTGCCATACGTGCAAATTTTAGAGGGCACTTATAAGATATACAGGTTGCAGGGCTTCACTGGAACCAATGCAGCCCTTCAACCTGTATATCCCATAAATGACCTCTAAAAATTTGCATATACGGCAACCCTACTTGTGGGGTTAAAAACCACATTTCTCACCCCAAACTCTATCTACTGCAGAACCATGCCTGCCTACCTGCAGCAGTGGGACATCCTTAGGATACGCTTTTTTCTGTCCCGCCCCAATGTAAAATTTAAACAATGCCTATGTTACCCTTGTCATGAGGAGCCCATTCCACAGCTGGTATTGTCAGTGTAAGACCTCTGACTTTATTTTTCTTTTAAATCGTTGCTAATAAAGACAGGTGGCTTTTGTATTTCTCTGAGCTGAGACAGGCTCGTGGGGCCAGCTCAGTAGCCCTCCTGGTGCTTTTATAAGCCTGAGAAGACAAATAAGCATGGAGGCTGATCCAACGTGTGTGCACATACTACATGCACACTCCACACTCGTGCAGTACATGTGCATGCCAAGAGCAGAATATGCATGCACTCTGTCCATGGGATGCATGCACTGCACGTGCTGTGCATCTAGACATGCACATTTTGTGCTTACTACACATGTGCAACCTGTTCATGGTAACTACATGTAACGGGGATCGGTAATTATTAATTATTATTATTTATTATTATTATTATTATAAGCATTTGTATAGCGCCAGCTGTGTACCTGGTGCTTTACAGAACAATGAGATAAACGCGGTCCCTGCCTACGGCTTACAATCTAATAGACACGGAGAGGGAAGACGGATAGGGGACACAGGGAGAGACAAGGGATAAAAACATTCAAGCGGATGCGAAATCTCAGGTGCACGTGTTTGGCTTGGTTGCAGTTAGGCAGGAGTCTGTGGGGAGGGCAGACAGTGAGTATTGAGCAGTAAGTTCTAACAGGCGTCGGGGAAGGCAGCAAGGAAGAGGTGGGTTTTGAAGAGGGATTTGAAGGTGTGGAGGGAGGGACCAAGGTGAATGTGGGCAGGGAGGGAATTCCAGGCATGGGGGGCTACAAGGGAGGAGGGACGAAGGCGGTTAGGTAATTCGACAACAATTTTTTCAAGCGCATTGTCTGTTTGCACACAACTGCATTCTGTAGAACGAATTGTATAATGTTATGAATACTCAGATTGTTAACCCTTTATTGTATGAAGTGTATACAATTTATAGACATGTAAAGCACAGACTTAATGCACTGTGAAAAAATTGTTGTCGAATGATGTTAATAAATAAAAGTGTAATAATGTAAAAATGAGATAGTTTAGTTATTGATCAGAATGAATAAAAGTATGTATGGTAAGGAATTTAGTACATATATTACATTTATGTTGATGAGGATAAAATGTTTAATATTGTTCAAATTGTGAAATAATTTGCATGTTGTTTGGCGTTTATGTTTTGTTGCAATGTACGAAGTGGGAGGTTTTTTGAATTGTCATTGTACTGAATTGGGGTTTTTTGTGGATGTTAAGAAAAGTTTTGTGCATTTAAGGTTTTTTTAAAACTGTTAAGTTTCTTGTTTTGGTTAATTTATTGGTTTTGTGGGATACGATATACGAGGACAACTTGGCACAACTTCTGAGTGAGTTGTGGAATTATTTTTACAACTGAATAGCACTAGGGATGATAGGAAGAGGAGGAGGTGTGGGGTCATGGAGAGAAGGTAACAGGTAGGTGTAGGGGGTGGGAAATCAATTTGGGGCAGTGGTGGGATTACAGGTAGAAGTGGGAGATGGGGTGAGTGGGAGATGGGTTAAGTGGGGGGCTGGAGATGTGCTGTGGTGGGAGGAGAAGAGAGGGTTGGGGGTGTTAGTTAAGGGTGGGTATGAAGTAGGAGTGGGGGTTGGTGGTGAGGTTTGCGGTTGGGGGGTTATGTGGGGTTGGGAGAAGCGGGGGTTGGTGGGGTCAGGTTAGGGGATGGGATGTTGTGTGGTGTGGGGGAGGTAGGAGTAGTGNGGGAGAGTGAGGGAGGGGACAGAGGAGGAGCGGAGGGCACGTGCAGGAATGTGTAAGGAGATTAGGGCTGAGAGGTAGGGGGAGCTTGGCTGTGAAGTGTTTTATAGGTGAATACCAGGAGTTTAAACTGGATGCGTTCAGGAAGGGGGAGCCAGTGGAGAGAGTAGAGGAGAGGCTGCACGTGGTCAAAGCGATGGGCTGAGTGGATGACCTTGGCAGCGGAGTTTTGGATGGCAATAAGGGGGGACAGGTGACAGCAAGGGAGGCCAGCAAGGAGAAGGTTGCAGTAGTCGAGGCGAGAAATAACCATGGCATGGAACAAGGGTTTTTGGCAGAGGAGATAGAAAGGGGTGGATCCAAGTGATGTTATGGAGGGCGAAGGGCAACAGAGTCAACAGACTTGGCAACAGAGTCAATGTAAGGCTTAAAGGAAAGATGAGTGTCAAAGATGAAGCCCAAGCTACGGGCTTGGGGAACAGGATGGATGGTGACTCCATCGATGCAGATGGACAGGGAAGTGGGAGAGGAAGAGGAGGGAGGAAAAATAAGGAGTTCAGTCTTGGCCATGTTGAGCTTGAGCTGGCGTTGGGACATCCAGGCGGAGATGTCAGCGAGACAGTTGACGAGGCGTGAGCGGACAGAAGGGGAGAGAGAGGGGGTAGAGAGATAGAGCTCTAATTTAATTGGGTAGAGAGCCAGAGCTGTGATTTAATTGGAATGGATCATACCCCATAAGTAAGTCAATACAGAAGATTTTAGAGCATATTAGGGTTAATCTATGTATGTAGACCTGTAACTTATCAACTTTGTGAATGTCTTCCAGTTTTTCCCTACGTTCTCCTCTTCCCTGTCTTGCTTTCCCTATGCATCCTCGACTATAAGACCCTAGGGGGAAGGACTAGTCTCTAACTAATGATTGCTCAGCTTTTCATGATCTCTCACAACAGGGAGGACCGCAAGCAAGCAGTACAATTCTGTTATTCCTAAAATGTTTTTTTTAAAAAGCATCTTTGAACTTCAGTGATTTGGTCCCATAATGTGCTAGAACTCAACAGCAAGATAAACTATTTTTAGACATCATTTATATTCCTTTGGAAGTAAACAATAGTTATTGATAGTCTCAGGGTCTACTAGCTTGAATAATAATGACTTCATAATGCTCCGAAGCTGTTTTAATGGTTCTAAGTCATACTCTTAAAACTAATCCAGAAAACTAGAGCAAGATTAAGCTAATTGCATTTTTCCTCCTTTAGTAATTGATTTACTTTTATTCTCATTAAAACCAGGAGCACTAAGCTTTACACACATTACAAACCAAAATACAAGTGGATGTGCAAGTTCTGATTTTTAAATACCCTTGCATAGCACTGTATCTACAAGAAATGTGAAGTAACAGTACCACTCTGTGGCTGCAGTTCTTACCCCACCCCCTTACTTCAGAGTAGCTCTGTTGACTTCAATATACGACTACTATGGAGTACAGGGTTTGACGATTAGAGTCACTGGAGCAGTGTATCCCATTTTTGGCACCATGTTGAAGATAGATATATAGACATCTTGGTAATGTTGCAGAAGAGAGCAACACAAACGATAATATGTTTGAAATGAAGAGTATGAAGAAAGGGTCTGGGTATGTTTAGCCTCAAGAAAAGAACATTAAGGGAAGATGGGGTATGATAACAGTTTTCAGATATTTGAAAGGTCTTCATAAAAAGATGGAGAACAATTATTGTTCTCTGTCATTGAGGAAAGCATGAGGCGCAGGAGTGCTTTCTGCAACGCCATGGGGTGCATCAGGGCCCTGCAGAAGTGCCTGCTACATGGAGGGTGAGCTATGGCTCAAAGCTGACAGCTTGGTGCTCCAACACAAAGCCACACCCCCTACCAAGGGGCTGTGGTTTTCTCTTGCCTCCAGGATCCCCATTCCCTTCTGTGGAGAGAGCTGAAATGAAAAATCTCTGCGAGTGCTGTTTCCAACAGAAACAGTCTTTTCGCCTTAATTCGTGTGACAAGGAAATCTACTGGCATTTCTGACATTTTCCATATTTTCTTGCTATTTCCCACCATTTCCGTAATTTCCAGTATTATCAGAAATACCGGAAATTACAGAAAATGTCAAAAAAATGGATAGATTTCTTACTAACAACATTTCCTTCTATCAAACTATTCCTCCTCCATATGCGCCTGGAGCTACATGCGTAAATTACATTGATCACAAACATTGTGTTAAACTGCTATAATCAAAATACACAAAAGGATCAGATTTAGTTTCCCTTCCCTTCCCATTTACATCAATTTCTGGAATAAAATGCAACATAATGTTTGGGTATTGAAATGAGGTTCAAATGGTTTAAGTTTCCTCACAGCAAACAATTTGCAGAAAAAGAAAAGAATTAGCTTTGAAAAAATTGCTAAGTTGTGTGGTGGTTTTAAAAGCTACAAAGGAAATCTTACTGATAGAAAATGCTTTACAATGTAATGGAGTGAATTAAATTAGATCAAGATTTGATAGCAATGAGGTAGGAGAAAAGTACCAATGTCGGAAAAAGGAGGAATATAACAGATTTCTCTGCATATTAGAATAATTAAACAGATACACTCTGCCCACAAAATGATGAGAACACAGTGCAGGCAATAAACATAAAGCAAAACAAAACGGAAATGTGAACTTGACATTAGGCAGCAGACTGCAATCTATGCGAGTTACCCAGAAGAATATGCTAGTATCACTATTGTTCTCTTACATATTAGGCCCTGGGTATATTCGGGAACTACACCTGGAGCTTCACACTGATGGGTATCTGCACTCAGAACCACCCGCTGTTTGGGGATCCCACCATCGTGCCGTAAGTCAGCGGACAAGCGGGCCTTTGCTATTGTGGGTCCCTCAGTGTGGAACATACGCCCTCCACATGTTTGTTTTAGTTCCTTCCCCCTCACCTTTAGAAAGCACCTGAAGAGCTCCATAATTGTGGGGCAGCCACTGAGAACGCCTCTCTGCCATGCCCTGCTTTTGCAAAGTTGATGGACAGATGGTATCCGCAAGAGATCTCTAAAGCTTTAAATAAGATGGGGTTCTCCCCCACTATTTGTTATTCGCGGAAAGAAACCCAGTTGCATCCGCTGTTGATAAGGAGGCTTTTGGATATATTCTCTCAGTCGGGGTTAGCTAGGTTAACCTCATTTAAGATAGCCCCATGGTATCCCAAAGTGTACATCTATTTTCCAAATGGAACATTATCTTATTCTTTTGGAAGAGTTTCAGCTTTGCAGAATGATGTCCCTGATTCATTATCGGCTTTTTGATTCTGCTGTTACAAGGGGCAGAGCAGCAAAGGTGAAATATTCTAAAAGACTTCGCGTCTGTCACCATCATGAAATAGAAACTTTAGAACATGTTTTGATTTTCTGTCCTTTATACGATGCTTTGAGAAACTGCTGGTTGCTTTCCTTGTTTCCAAAAGACAATTTGCTTTCTCTGCCTCAGACTTTAATTTTGTTCTTGACATCTAACAACAAGGAGATGGTAAAGGCCTTAGTTTTGTTTTTTATATTGGCAATGCGTCTTAGGAATACTTTGCTGTAATTTCATTATATTATATGCTGGTAAACAGTTGTCTCCAACAGTCTTTTACTAATGTATGCATCAGTCAGTGTTATGCTGAACATATGGGTAATTTTAGGTTTTACTGATTCGGTTTGAAGGTGAAAGCCATAATGAACTTAACTGCTACTTCTGGTACTCACACGAAGGCGTTCCCGGAGGCTGACCTCAGAGGCTGCAATGGGACATATGGGGAGAGGCTGCATTTCAGATACTAGGGGTTTATAATAGGCCAAAGCCAGAACCTTGAATTGTGCTCAGAAAGATATTGGTAGTCAGTGCAGATTCCAAAGCACTGGTGTAGTGTGCTTCTGGCGACCTGCCCACATTACTGGCGATCACAAAATACTCCAAACTAAGGGGAATTGTCCCACTCCCCTCCTCCCAGGGGGGTGAAACCAGCTCTCCTTATCCATGCCACTGGCTGTGTCTATGCAAACAATAAACTCAAGTGCTGTTCGTACATCTTTCCCCCTCTCTCTTACATTGGGTATTTTCAGACGTTACGTGATCATGGTCAACCACAGTGAATCCCCACATGGTGATTGTGATCACGGAACGTCTGTTGGGGGGAACGGAAGTCCCCCCCCCAGATGTTCACCCCCGTGAATCACGGGGGGAATCACATTCACCACGCGAACAGCGGTCCCGGTGGGACCGGCACCGTTTGCGTGGTGAATGTGATTCCGCCCCGTGATGAAGGGGACCGTAACGTCTGTCCCTGGACAACAGTCCGGAATCCTCAGTGGGATTCCGGGCCGTGGTCAATGCGGGCGGGTGCTGTGGCCACATTGGCCACGACGCCCGCCCATCTCCTGAAGGGCAGGCGCCCAGGGCAGCATGGAGGGGGCGGGACTGTGCGGCCGCACATTGTGCCGTGCAGCCCCACCCCCCTGAATTCCCTGCCAGGATCAGCCACCCCGTCAGTTGGCCCGTTACGTGGTGGCCCTGGCGGGGAATCAAGCACCGGTTTCCTTGATCCCTCCCAGTCTGGGTTTCGGCCTGGGTACGGTACGGAAACGGCATTGGTGGCCTTGGTTGACAATCTCCGTCTGGCATTGGACCAGGATCGTCAGAACTTACTGGTCCTGCTAGACCTTTCAGCTGCGTTCGACACAGTCGATCACGAGGTGTTGATGACTCACCTGCGGGACCGTGCCGGAATTGGTGGGATGGTCTTGGACTAGTTTCGTTCGTTCCTGGCTGGGAGAAATCACCAGGTGGTCTTGGGGGAGTGTACGCCTTCCTCCCGGGACCTCACATATGGAGTCCCGCAGGGTGCCATTCTGTCCCCCCTCTTGTTTAACATCTGTATGCCGCCATTAGGGGAGATCATGAGGGGGTTTCAGGGCATGCAGTGTCATCAGTATGCTGATGACACTCAGTTCTACCTCTCCTTTTCCATCGACCCAGGCCATGCAGTCTCCTTATTTTCCCAGTGCCTGTTGGCTGTGGGGGCTTGGATGAGGCTGCGCCATCTGCAATTGAATCCTGACAAGACGGAGGTGCTGTTGGTGGGCGAGGGCTTGGGGGGTCTGGGGGTGGTTGAATCGCCTCTTGTTGGGGGGGGTTTGCCCCCCCGTGGTGTCTCAAGTGCAGAGTCTGGGTGTGCTCCTCGATTTGCAGCTCAGCTTGGAATCTCAGGTTGTGGCTGTGGCGGGGCGTGCGTTTCAGCAGTTACATCTTGTCC